>UZAE01000814.1:0-17932 GCA_900617975.1 Rodentolepis nana | reverse complement strand
TAGTAATCAATCTATTCTCAATTTTTCTATCTGCGACTTGTTGTTTATTGCTTAATTATCTGACATACAACGTTCATAAGATTTTCAATTCCAAAACTCGATTATGGTGTTCCGTTACTATATTTTGTTTTTTTAGCTTTGGTCTTCAATAACCATCAAAAGTCAATTTTAAGAAAATAAACTTTTCAAAAATAGTGGATGTAAACAGAACCGTTTATCACGCATACTATAGTAATTCTATTCCATGGTATTTATCCTAAAAGTTCATTTAGTGATCTAGTTTACTCCTAAACAATTGAGGAAATTGTAAATGCATTTTCTATCTTCATTGATAATTATTTTGAAAAGATTTACACATCACGAATTGTCTATTTTTAAGGTAGATCAATAAAAGTGACATGACTCAATAGGAATCAAGATTTAGTTATTCTCAAATGATCAGAGTGATAAAAGTATCAATCACTGACTGCTTCGGTGGAAATTGAAAAAACGAGATTCCTGTGGTAATTAATATAGGATGATCATTAATGGAATGAGTTCAAACTTCTCTTGAACTTTGTCAAGTAGAATATTTGTAAAGCTGTTTCATCCTGCTGACTAAAAAACTCCAAGAGAAAAGGTCTTCTAGAATAGACTAATAAGGGATCTTAGCTGAATTTTTGCAACGAGAGTAATTTGCGTCGCAATTAAACACCGGACAATTTTGGAAAAATGGAATGTCAAATATTGGAGAGGGCTTAATAATGTCGTGCCGGCTACAACTAGATCACAAAGACAGGTATGAGAAGATATTAAATGCAACGCGAAACATTTTAATTTGAATTTCTAATGCACAGGGTTAATACAGGTAGTGAGAAAATATGACAAAAGTAGCAATATTTTAATGGACACTCTGAGAAGAAACAGACAAGTGTTGACTTCGCACATAAACAGAACATTAAATGAAAAGCAAAGCAGTTTGCGTTGGATGAGTACTGACACTTTCTTTGTTGATCAAATCGTTCATTATCAAATTTCTTAATGGAAATGCATGAAATTACAACATTACTTATATTTGGTGATGGAAATACCAGTTAATAGACTTTTTTGCCGTATGCGTATACGTTGACAAGGATGCACCACGAGGAGGTAAGTCTATCGCACACCCCGTGTCCTACAGAATAGATTCAATACAAACGTCTCTTTTAGTTGCGATGCTTTAAGTTTCTCTCTAGTGCTATATAAAATTGAAAAGACCAAAAAATAGTTTAAATTGGTACTGAGATGAAAAATATTTAAGATTGACACGCGAACCCAACGAAAGTAGACTGCAGTAGGAAGGGGTTTTTTATATTTTTGTTGAGATACGTAACCAAAAGGTATATAAAAATGCATGAAATTACAACATTACTTAAATTTGGTGATGGAAATACCTCATATTTCCTTCTCGTCGCCCTCTTGCAATTTTGCAAGAAACTATTTTATCTCTAATTGAGACTCACAAATACCTGTGCATGAAAATTTACATTTATTTCAGAAACAATAATAAGTAAATATTTTTTATATACCTTTCGACAAAAATATAAAAAACCCCTTCCTACTACAGTCTACTTTCGTTGGGTTCGCGTGTCAATCTTAATTATTTTTCATCTCAGTACCAATTTAAACTATTTTATGGTCTTTTCATTTTATAGAGCACTAGAGAGAACCTTTACGCATCGCAACTAAAAGAGACGTTTGTATTGAATCTATTCTGTAGGACATTGGGTGTACGATAGACCTAACTCCACGTGGTGCACCCTGGGCAACGTAGGCACATACGGCACATAGTTGACTTCTCTCTTCAAATTGCCATGACCCTACTGTATGTCATATTCGACCATATTCACAGTACTCACCTCCCCTTTTGCTACCATTGTGTCTGTCTCTTTTACATCTTTAAAACGCTCTTCTATTCCCCCTTTTGAATTCTTCTCACTTTGATGTTCCTTCTCCTCTCTGTGAAGCATGAAATCAACTAAAGGGCCAATGATAACCATCAAGACGCCTGCCATTTATTACAAATATTCTGTGGGACACGTTATCGCTTTGTACGTCATCGTATGCCTGCATGCCAGGCTTGGGAGGTGCGGCCGTACAGCGATCGTACAAACAGTAGCCAATCAGTAGCTTCCCCAACCCGACCATGATTCAGCCCCCCTACATTTTGTTTCTTATCTTTGGTCTTCGTAATTGAACTCTATCTCTTTCCATTCAAATTTGTTGCAAACTTTGCTGTCGCATCAATAACCATCAAACGTCAATTTTAAGAAAATAAACTTTTCAAAAATAGCGGATGTAAACAGAACCGTTTATCACGCATACTATAGTAATTCTATTCCATGGTATTTATCCTAAAAAGTGCATTTAGTGTTCTAGTTTACTTCTGAACAATTAAAGAAATCGTAAATGCATTTTCTATCTTCATTGATAAATATTTTGAAAAGATTTATACACCACAAATTGTCCGTTTTTTAGGTAGATCAATAAAAGTGACATGACTCAATAGGAATCAAGATTTAGTTATTCTCAAATGATCAGAGTGATAAAAGTATCAATCACTGACTGCTTCGGTGGAAATTGAAAAAACGAGATTCCTGTGGTAATTAATATAGGATGATCATTAATGGAATGAGTTCGAACTTCTCTTGAACTTTATCAAGTAGAATATTTGTAAAGTTGTTTCATCCTGCTGACTAAAAAATTTCAAGAGAAAATGTCTTCTAGAATAGACTAATAAGGGATCTTAGCTGAATTTTTGCAACGAGAGTGATTTGGGTCGCAATTAAACACCGGACAATATTGGAAAAATGGAATGTCAAAGACTAGAGAGGGCTGATTAATGTGGTATCAGATACAACTACATAACAACTACAGGTATGGGAGAGATACTGAATAAAACATTGAGCAATTTTATTAAACGTTGTAATAAACAGGATTAATACAAGTTGTGACAACAACTTGGCAACAAGGACAATAGTTAAAGGACACTCTGAAAAGAGCCAGAGAAGTTGTGCCGAAGCACATAAACCAAACATGCAAATTGTGAGAAGAAAGAGGGCGACGAGAAGGAAATATGAGGTATTTCCATCACCAAATATAAGTAATGTTGTAATTTCATGCATTTCCATTAAGAAATTTGATAATGAACGATTTGATCAACAAAGAAAGTGTCAGTACTCATCCAACGCAAACTGCTTTGCTTTTCTTACCCATCGCGTAAGCGAATGACAAAGGTGTTTAATGTGCATGTGTGGGGAGTCGGCTTAAGAACTCTGCGTAGATATGAGATTTTAATGGCAGGTACCCGCATTAATAGTCTCCAAATCCTCCAATAAAAATAAAGACATGAAACAGGTGCATAGGGGTATACTTACTCGAGAAGGGCCATGCAGCATTAGCGTGTATTTTGTGAGTACATGGCTTGTGAAACTCCCTCCACGACCTCTACCTTATAATCAACTACTACTCTGCAATTAAGACTTCACACTTACTCGCCATTTTTAATTTGAGTGCAACCAATTCCCTCTTGCCATGCAAGGATCCCGATGCAAGGGAAAATTTCAAAAGGGCCAAAACGCTGTTGCAAGGTAAGCACAACACCTCCCTCTCAGAAATCGATCAAATCGCCACAATGGAAATCGCGCGTTATGATTGCTCCTACCAGGACCCTGCCGAACCAAAAATCATCATCGTTGTTCCTTATAGACATCGTGAATTGGACCTCCTGTCGTTTATTCTCCACATGGTTCCCTATTTTCGCCACCTTGTTAGGCAAATGGAAATACTCGTAGCTGAACAAAATGGAACAGGGCCATTCAATCGAGCCAAGCTCTTCAATGCGGCGATTCGAGAGGTAAAGAAGGCTCCCAAAGGCGATCGACTCTCCGGAAGCAAGTGTTTCGCATTTCATGATGTCGATAAATTGCCAATTAATCTTGATGTCCCCTACTCCTGTGCCATGGGACCCCAACAACTTGTATGGAGTTTCCAGAGCGATAACAAAACCGTAGAGTTCGTTGCATGTTCTTTTTAACAAAAAGGCGCTCGATTTCCTATTCTTGTCTAATACCATGCTTTGTTGCCTGCAGAACGTACTCCTCTTTTCTTGGAGGTGTAACAATGTTTTCAATGGATCAGTTGGAGAGAATTAACGGAGCCTCGAATTCGTTCGTGGGATGGGGTGGTGAGGATGACGATCTCTGGCGACGCGTCAAAATGGCCGGACTGGAGGTGGTAGAAGCCGATAAGAATAAAGGCCAATTCTACGAAGGTAACTATCAGCATTCTCAAGCAGCAAATCCGAATCGTCATGCACTTTTGAACCGTGGAAACCAAGAATCGATTATGCGGAATGATGGGCTACGACAGGTCAATTACACTCTTATATCCCGAGTGAATTATAACACGTTTGTGTGGCTACTTCTCGATGTATAGTATCTGCGATCATTTAATTTTTTTTGCATTTCCTACTTTCCAATAACTCCAGCCATTACCCCTCTACGAATGCTTTGTCTTGACCGTAAATTACTACTTCATTGAATTTGTGCAATGTTGCATATATTGATAATATCAAATAATTATTCCCTCATCATATGAGTAGATATTATATTTACCGGACCTCATTTCTTGGTAATAAAAACCACAAAAATTATAGAAATTTTTTTTCATTACTAAGATCGGTAAAAAGTATGGTAAACAATTGCATTTATTTTAATTTATATTAATTTTCTCACCACCTGGTCATTTTAACTTATATATGTTGTTGAAATTTTTGCGATTTTAAGACATTATTTGCCAACTTCTAGAACTCAACTATATCTCAGATCCTGGAATTATTCCCGTGGAAAATATTTCGTGATAAGCGGCTTGTTGATCTCAATCCTAACAGAGAGTGGATTGAGTAGACTAGTAACTATCATGTGATATGAGTACAATAGAATTAAATCAGATGTCAAGACTTAAACAGGTGCAATGCGAAGGAGGTGAGTGGTGTTGGGGGGGGGGGGCGTATGGAAAGGGTAATTTCGACTTATATCGAGCTTCCTTGGCCATTCTGACTGCTTCATGATTTCATAAGCGTAGACGTTTGCTGTTCTTCGTGATGCTTTCACTCCATACCTCTCCACTCTCAAACAAAAATGACTAACGAACGTACGTGGCTTGCATGGCTTTCAGTGAGATATTTACAGAGGTAATATACGGCACGAATGGGTGATTGTGGTGTTGAAATCAAGTAAAGAAACTCTAACAACAATAAAATAATAAGTTGAGTGGAACTGTTTGTGAGTTCTTGTTGCCAGTTTGAGAATAAATACCTATTTCATTCTAGTCTACTCATCACATTCCTGACCAAATTTTCCCTTTCCTTTCCACAAATTGGATGTTTTTATTCGCTTTCTAAATAAGTATAACCGATTCCTCCTTTTATATTGAAATTAGTTGACTACGTGTCTTAATGTGGGCAGTATATCTGAAGTAATCAACAAGTTAACATTTGCGTCGATCGGCTGCTATGGTGGTAATTGAATTTCATTATGAAACTTCCAACGAAGCAAATGCTTTAAAGCCGAAAAGGATGGAAAGTACTTTTTGAATTCCTCAACTCGTTCGAGGACATGAGAGGGTTAATGAAATGTATGAGCAATTAGCTCATTCAATCGGAATTTAATTTCAGCCGAAAGGCTATGTGATAGCCGATATAGGGACTATCAATAATTAGCAATTTCATTTGAGCATTATAATTAAATTAGCTAATTTATTTATTTCTTGTACTCTAGAAGTTTTAATTTCAGGCGTAAATTTGCTAAATCAAATAAGCGAATTAATATTTCAGAAATCAGAAATCCCCTGATTGATAACAATTTGAATGACATTTGGCTTGTTTTCTAGTAAGTGTTACGATTATAAATACTATCATAGCTGCCAATCTTTCAAAAGTACCTGTGGAAACTTAGGCGAAATCAAATTATATGGGTGACGTCAACTCATTTGTGCAAGGATTTGTCTCGACAACATTGAGGAATTGTTTCAACCCAAAATTGATATATATTCAGTGTTATGCAAGTGTGGCATTTTTTTGTGTGGCATGAGTTTTCATTGAATGGCATCTTATACATAATTCAATGCGCATCAAAATGTCATAAGAGCAGTAATCTATGCAGACAATGAAGATGGTGGGAAGGTGGGAAATAAGAGATCTAACAGAGAGGGGTTATTAAGGAAGGGAGGGGATATTAAAGTAAGGAGGGAGATTTTATCATTTCTGTGCAATTGGCATACTGAAGCTTGAGGCAGTGGACTGCTCCCTTTTCCATTGTTTCTTCAATTCACACTGCTAGCTAACATAGCGGTCATGATACTGGCTTCCAGGCCAGGCCAGGGATGGGGAAAGTGGTTGTTCATTGGTACGCAATTTCTCTTTAAATTAGGTCACAATTTTCACTCTGTCTTAAGTAAGCCTTCTCAATGTTTTTGCAACTGACAGCTATTCCCGACTGAATGTGCTCAGTTTGATCGGTAGCCGTCTGCTTATTCATTGATGTCATTTCGTTCGCTTATCAATTTATTCTATTGCTATATCACTTTCTTCTCGACGATCTACTGACGGTTCACGTCCATTTTGTTGACCTTGGCTCTATTCTCTGCATAATCTTAAACCTGAAATTTTTGGTTAATACTGCTTTCATACTGTTTTCTTCTTTTGAATGACTAATTAATTAATGACTACTTTATGCACAGAGAATAGAGTCTGGAGTAATTGAAATATGTCAAAAAAAACTGCACCAAACATTCTTTTCATAATCGTGCCAAAATTTTGGAAAGGAGGTGGAAGGAGTCTCTTGAATTCTATGGTTATACCTCGTTAATAGCAGGCCAAATCAAATAATTGTAAGGACGAAGTAGAGTTGGCAAGAGTCATTTTAAGAAGGCTCGTCGAATTTGAGGAGGCATGAAAATTTTAATTGAGGACAAATGTTGCACTGACACTTCAATGTCATCTTACTGAAGGTAAACTTTTATCAAACTTCTATAATTATTATTTGAATTCCTGTTGTTATTATTAAGAACTTTTTTTCCAAAGAGGCAAAAAGAGAGGTGGCCAGTCATTCTTTTCTATCCACAACAACAACGGGTAGCTAAAATTTTTGCGAACACTGGAGATATAACGTTTGAAAGACACTTATCATATATCCAATGAGTCTTTATTAGCAACCTTGCATACAAAGTGGATTAAAGTGCTGCGATATAGTGACAACAGGTTAGGTCATGTAATACTTGATTGCCTAGTAATTCGTGATCTAGCTCCTGATGTACCAGGGGTAAGCGGTTATTGCAGAAAAACCTGCAGCTCTCTCTCTCCGATAATTTTTACATCATATAATTCTTGACAATTGTGTCATCTTGCATACATTTTAAATAACTTATGCCATTTAAGGTAACGTCCTTTATCTATAGGATACTCCTCAACAAAGCCCTAAGTCAACCCCTCTTTCTGCGAATCTCCTAACGTGCACTTGACTCAATCATGTTTCTGAGAGCTTAATAGGTCACTGAGGTCGTCCGCGAGGCCAATACGGACTGACATCATCAGTCAAATTAATGTTGGTGGTTGATCAATATGTTTCAGTCCATTCCATGATTTTTGTCTCGCTTCTTATTGATTTCTCCCTCATGCAAACGAGGTGCATAGTGCAAGTTCTAATTCTTTACCATGTGCATTATCCACTTCACCTCTCTTCGAAAATGTGAGGTCGCAAGTACAAAATGCAGAGTACTTGAATATCAAATAGGAGTTTTTAATGAACTCGAATCAAATGCATCACTACCACACAGGTATTTTCAGTTAACGCATTTCACGGTCAGATCTGCGTAAGATCATAGGCACAAAATTTGAATCTCACATATCCATCCTATTGAGGCGAACATTAGTTCTTCTTTAGTAAAGAAATGTTGTCTTATCTACCCGTACTCTTTATTTCCTGCTTTATCTCGCGCCTGGTCTCTGTTCATTAGAGGGCACGAACTTGGGTTTAGAAGTAATGGGAGGGAAGAAATGATTAGGAGAAGAAAGTGAGAGGAAGAAGAAAAAAGAGATTTTTTGTGATGGTTCACTTTTTCAATGAACAGAATGTCGAAGGAAGCGTATTAAAAATAGGGCATCATTAGGCATTATTTTTCATAAGAATAGTTGAATAGGCATACGGTTTTTTATGAGAAAGAAAAAGTTGACCTAAGGACATCAGAAATTGCAAAAGTGTGGCCAAATCTCCAACTTGCTACATTTGGCTAACTTCACACTGTTCTACTTAACTATTTCGTTTGGCGTGTCGGCAAGTTATCTATTATTGATTGGAGAGGTTGCGTGACCAATGCTACTTCCATTTGTTCAGTAGAAATGACAAGTTAACTAACAAATTCGTCAACAGATAAATCCATTTTCTAGAGAAGTATTGTATCAATTTAGCAGTTTAAAAAGCTCAATGAATGCTATTCGAAATAAAAACTTGTCAGGTGTTAAAGAGGCCACTTTCAATCTTAATTTTACTTAAGCATCTTCAAATCTTCCTCGAACTTCTTAAAAAGAGACTCGATATTACAAAAGCCTTGGCCATTTTTCAGCCAGTCAATGGCCTTCTTCCCCCCCCCCCCCCCCCCCACAGTATCCCACATTCGTCCTTCTTCGTGGCCAAACAGGTGTAGTTGAATTGTTCATCATTCACAAGAGGTCTTAGATCAGAGTTTGAAAAGTGCTATAGCACCTCTGAGATCTGCTATTTCCAAATCTCGCATGTCAAGATCATTCCATCATCTTCATCATCCAGATGTAAAAGATGCCCGCAATTTGATCTCCGAGTTAGCCCCTTAGAACATAGAAAAGAAGGGAGCATTTAAGAACGCTTATGGCTCGGGTGTAAACCCTGCACTACAGGAAATTGCTTTTAAGTCGACTATGCACTGATTTACGTTCCCCCTATCACCCGTTCTCATTATATTAATTATTAATTATATTGTATTAATTCATAATTTTGTAACGTAATACGCAGGCTTAATTTCAAATATTTGCATTCGCACTCATTCCAATAATTCGTATTGCTGTACAGGTTTGTTAATTGAATCATCATTATCGTTCGGATGTTCACAGTCTGGAACTTATGAAAATAATATCTGCCTTATGCTATCATTAATAGAATAATTTTCGATTTTATATTGCATGAATTCTTTGTCTTTTGTCAGAGGAAAAAATTATAATCTAAACAAAATACGAATAGAAATCAAACTAAAAATAAGAATGCTTTGCAATGCTTGTTCATTACCAATAAAAACCAAGATAACTAATTAATGGACTTTTAAGCATATCCCATCAACATCCAACACAGCTCAGCCCAACTTTCTTCTATTTCTCCCTACGTTTCGTAATTTTCATTCAAGTAAACCTCTTCCATTACTCTCCTCTCTGCACAATATGCTGCTTTGTTTGACGATAATTATATCAAATGACAGGCTTTATGATACTTATCATTAGCCCTTTAGTTGACTTCAGGCTTCACAGAGGGAGAGGAACAACAAATCGAAAAAATTCGAGAGGGGGGGGGGGGGGGAACAGAAGAGTGTTTTAAAGATGTAAAAGAGACAGACACAAAGGTAGATGAAAGGTGAGTTGTGCACTATGGAAGTGGTCGAATATGACATACAGTGGGGTCATGATAGCTTGAACTTAGAAGTCAACTGTTGGTTTATAGATTTTTTTGCCCCATGAGTATACGTTGCCCAGGGTGCACCACGTGGAGGTTAGTCTATCGCACACCCCATGTGACGATCTTAATGTGATGGATGTGGAAAAGGCCAGATTGACTCCATCGACAGATTCAAAAATGCCTCTATTTTCCTCATCTCCCAATTAACATTTAATTAACCATATTTCCTCAAAATCTTGAAACACATCAGAAATGCAATCCTTCTCTACTTTAGATTTAGATTTATGCAGTCTCTGAAGACTTATGTTCCATGGATATGCATTGAAAGAAAAACATGCAACTTTTCCATAACCTATTAAAATAATTTGGAAGAACTTGTGTGGGACTCACAAGTTGTTTCCATCGAGTTCTGTAATGGATTATTGACTATCAAATTCCTGCACTTTCATGACAAGGCAAAAGTGTCATTTCGCATGGGACTACTTCCTCATACAACATTTTCAAATATTGTCATTATTGATGCCGGCCAAACACGCCCTATCACGTTGTCATATGTCCATGACAATTGATTTGGTCTTGTGCTGAAGATATCCACAATTTAAATGCTCAATACGTGAAAAATTTACAGATTATGTTAGTAAATCCGAAGTTTATTGACCAGCAAGACCCAAAGTAAACTAGGTTGCTTATCATGGCATCTTTATACTTTTCTCCATTTTTTCTTTGTGCAAAACAGTGACATTAACAAGAATTTACTGAGAAAAATTTGTACCCTTCTGACCGCATTTTGTTCAAATTACTAAAAGCAATATTTTCTCTACTAATTTCTACCTTTCTTGCTTTGGAATATGATTGGTTGAAGTATTTGAAAAGACATTTATTAATATTTTCATATATATTTGCATATTTCTACCAAAATATGTGAAATTGCATATAAACGCGCCCATTTCATAACTAAAAAGACAACAACCATTGTTTCAATAACGTGTTTTAATTATTTACCTACTTTATAAGGATCTACGACAACAAATGTAGTGAGTCGAGCCATCACATTTGCATTTAGAGAGATTTCGCCAATTTGCTGACGCCCTACTTTAGCCTCCTTCTTACCTTCCCCAACTCTCCTCTCAAGACTAGAATACACGTCCTCCATCTCCAGCAGTTGGGAGTTTGTTGCAAGTCGATGCAGATCCAAGTTTTCATGCTAGAATCCTAAACTCGCCACTCTCGAATTCTGCCTTAGAACTTCTTCTTTCAATTTGTAACTCAGAGTGAGAGCGCCCTTCAATTTCGGACTTCCAGAGCCTTCATTTTCGAGAAAACTCGACACATCTTGGCACTTTAATTCTTTATGCCGTGTACCGGTATTATGCTACTGGTAGATCAGGTGAGTGGCCACTTTTTAGATCTATTAAGAGGGTTCGTGAAAGCAGCAACACAGGTTACAAACAATAAGATATTTCAACTTTCCTATGTACTTTGCTGGAGTTCCGAGACTTAAAATATTATTCTTATTATTTCAATTGGCAGGCTTTATGATATTTACCATTATCCCAAGACTTAAAATATAGTACATGTGCTACAGCAATGTGCATAAATGCACCTTGCCCTCGCATTCATTTAGTAAGATAAGTCTCTCCTTGATTCGAACCAGTAAGAGTAAGTAGTTGAACACGAATATTTCAAGTCACCTACGTACTAAATAGCTGCTCTGTTGGGTTGGCAGAGAATGCCATGTGGCCAACCCATTAGCACCCGGGTGGCGAAACGCTCAGCTGCTGGCTTCTAAGTCCCTCTCTGTTAGGGCCAAATATAATTCGTCATAAGTGGTGAGCAAAACCAATAATTGGAAGGAAAACTCGAACTTTTCACTAATACTGCATTGAACATTTCCGATTTTTTCAAGACGGAAATGAAAGCTCTTTACCCTAATCTCATCGATTGCATGATCCCAACTTTATCTTCTTAATTCTTTTGACTCAAGTCTATCGAATGCTCAGACGAGGCTTTTCTATACTCATATTTTATGAAATATTTAATTTTTTCAAATGACAGGCGTTTCGATAGTTATCATTAGAACTCTAGCTGACTTCGGACTTCATAGAGAGGATGAGAAACCGTAAAGTGAAAAAAATCCGAGAGAGTGACAGAATAAAGACTCGTAGATTTAAAGGAGACAGACAAAGAATAGGTAAGATAAGTACTGTGGAAGAGGTCGAATATGACATGCAGTCGGGCCGTGATAGGTTGAAGTCAGAAGTCAACTGCCGGTTTGATAGAATACTTGTGTCATGTGAGTAAACGTTGCCCAGGGTGCACCACGTGGAATTAAGTCTATCGCACCCACCATTTTTTGAAAAATCAAGCCTATTTTAGCAGGTTTTCTCCGCGTATTGGGTCAAGGGCTTCATCATTAATATTTGCAGGTGGGAAGACACAAGTTTTGACACTTCAACTCATCAGAACTTGGAGTGGTGGCCAGCGAGAGCATCTAAAAATCTACCTTCACGTTATCAGAAAACATACTAACTGATTGACCCATAGACCTACCAGCTCACGTGCCATTCAATGCATTTGACTAACAACCTTTGTGACCACCAATTTCTTGCTTGTACTAGCATCTGATTATGATGAAGCATTGATAGGGTCAAAACGAAATGTCAATTAAAAGTGAAAATTTATTGAAATTAATGATGCCAGAAAGCAATTAAGTAAAAAATCCTTCAAGTGGATGAAACTTCGTGTGCGAAAATGGCTGCTTTTAATTCTAAATAAGCTTTTTCAACTCTGCCTCGGCCCTCTGGGTTAGAGCCTCAATATCACAACAGCCTTGGTCATTTGTTAACCAATCAATGGCCTTCTCCACAACCAGCTCCCATTCGTTTTTCTTCGAAGCCAGACAAGTGCGAAGGTAGGCAATCACGAGAAGAGTGGCCCATACCTTCTCGTTCTTCGCTGTAAGGAAAGCAAATGATTAGTAAGTCAGTTTGTCAAGTAGGCTGTAATAGTTGAATCTGATAGCGCAAACGCCATTAGGAGAAACCTGAACCACAGTACACACACGTTGATTGCTATCGGAGAGTGATTTGTACCGACAGTGAATGCAGTTAGTAAATGACATTCACATTACTTCAAACAACCCTTGCATATAAAGACCACCTCGTATTATATGCTACATGCTCTGTTAAAATACACAATAGGAATAATTCCCCATATCCAACAGTATTATGTTTGCAAAAAAACCTCAAATAGGTCCAGATGTTATAATCAACAACGAAAGTAAATTAACTAGTTAACGAACTCTAAATTCCATGGAAACAGGAGGCAAATTATGAAAGGCAGACATCCCACAGAGAGCCATCTTCCCACAAGAACAAGGAAAACGTAATACTTCTCCTTGTTCCCCTTATCCGGTTAACAGCTTAATGGAAACATTCACGGTTGCAGGAGTTCAGAGGCAACAACAAAGCAAAATACCAACCTTCAGGCAACTTTAAAGAGGTGAGTTGACCTAAATCAACTTTCAGCATCTTCGCAGTCTCTTTATTCATGTTCCAGTATCCACCGAATTCTTGAAGTTCAGCAATTACTACAACCTCATCCTTCGGCGGTGCTGAAACAATTGAATGCGATTAGGAAAATGAGAGACCTGGGAACACACATAGCTGATAACCATAAATTAAGCATGCCATAGCTACTTATTGGAAATGTAAATGGAGGCAGAACATACCCTCATAGTCTGAGTCGGCTTGAACTAGAAATGAAAAGGTTTGAATTGAAATTTCATGGCTTACGCTTCACTCGTTAAGTGCCTTATTTATGCCAAAAGGCGAAATCAAACTTGACTAAAACACTTTGATGCTCAATCGTTTTTAAATTTGAGTGTTTGCGGAAGCCGAATGCATTTCAACGTGTGTTTAAAACAAATTGACAAATTACTATGCACCACATCAAATTAATGCAATTAACGTTATTGGCATGATTTCTCGTTCGTCCAGGATTCTTCTTAGCCACTTAGTCCTTTAATATAACAATACACTTACGCAGTCATCTGAAGCTACATGGTAAGACAATCACTTTTGATGTATAATGTACTTCAAAATCAGAATCATCCTAGACGATACCTAGTGATCATTCACATGGATGTGGGAGAACAAAAATTGACTGACAAACACAATCTTTGCAGCTACGCTGACAACTAGAATATTTGGTGTTAGCTGACCGGTTATGTCCGAAAATATGAAACGACCAATAAATCTTTCTCTTATCTTCTCATCTTCAATTACATCGCTGATAACCGCGATCTCCAAATGGCAGTTTTATTCTCTTTCTCTAAACAGTCAAGTGGGTCCTTAAATTGCGTTTAACTAATCTTCAAAAGGCAACAATTTTCTAAAAGCATTTAGAAATGAGGAATTTGCATTAATAACGAATAAAACACCTACTTTTACAAGGAACAGCTAAAAAGAGAAAGGAAAATAGATGTTTAGATACTTCTGAATAGTATAAAAATATTACGTAATTATGGCAAACTTTAAGTATCACTACTACATCTAAACACTGATAATTTTATGCAACCTATGGCTCATATTTTGTACTAAAATATACAGAAGACTATCACTCCTCTAGTTGATAGATCTAAAAGTCAACTATAGTAAAAATTTATATTACTTACCAGAACCAAAACCTAAAATGCGGATGAAGAGATTTGTACGGATGAAACGATTAAACTAGGATAAAGTATTGCATGGGAGTATTAATATATCAACTAGAATTGTTTGGCGAAAGGAACCATAACAAACGAAAGGAACTAACTCAAAGCACCTCCCACCAGAAAAAATAACTTTTGGGTGAATAAAATAAAAAATAGGTTGGTTGAAATTCAACTTCTTGGAAATTAATTAATTTGCTTCACTGTGTACAGTTTTGTCCCACGCCCTACTGATCGAGAGAACGCAAATTAATTGATCTTGAAAACCAATTTCATGAAAATTTATTAATTTGTTGAACTGTTAACAATATCAAAACTTTAACCATCACTACTCTTGCTAAGCACTGAAATATTCATGTAACCTAACGACCTTCGCGTTTAACTAACTTAGTCGAGGTTTCGCCAAACAAAATCGAATTGTTTTAAAATTGAACTGAACACGTGCGCCCGAAAAGACTAGTAAAAATGAAACGGTAAATAATTGAACAGTTTTTTTTCATGATATTAAAAGTGCATAAATATAGCAAGTATTAAACAAACTACTGAAAAGGTTGCATAACACAACCCCCATCACTAGTGCAACCATATTAGTCAACTAAGTATTAAATTAATTTAGTTTTTCCCAAAATTTAATACAAGTAATTATTACTATTACTTACTCTGTGAGGATAAATATAAACGAAGAGACTTTTAGGTGGATTAGACAATTCGATATGCATTAAACATTGCATCGAAGTAGTAAATATCTTAAGGAGAAAATAATAATTGAGCAGATGCATAGGGAACAACTAAAGCGGTGAGTGTACTGCTGTTTCGATACCTCAAACGATTTAATGCTCACCTAATTCTCTCACGCTTATTCAGGGGGACACCTTCTGAGTAAGTGAAATCGTGGTTTGCTATTCCCTCTTCAGAAATTATCTCCTTGTAGTATTTAATAATGCATTGGCTCTATATATCACTCAACTGGCATTCCTCTTGAAGTGCCCTCTTCATTCAAAGGGACTATTGATTTGGAAGCATGTCTCATTCCACCATCACCCCACCAATATTTTAGTGCTGAGATAGTTACTTGCAATCATCCTTTAACATAGTATGTTAAAATTTGGTGAGCCTAAAGAATTTGGGAGTTTTTAATCCCTCACGGCACCTATTTCTAAGTTAGTTCTGAAAGTAGATTATTCTTAGTTTCTAATGTGACCTTTTGTGTAAATGAGTGGCCTATTGAAGCTATTTAGTGCATAGTTCTGATTTAAAATGTCCACCATGTACACCAAATTAAGTTTTAGCCCATCCCAAATAATAGACACTGCAGCTTATTAATTAGGAAGTAAACTAAGGGCCCATCTTTCCTGATATTCAAAGCTAAGGTTCTATCTCAATTGAGGCACCAGAATATATATATATATATATATATATATATATATATATCGAACGGTGTCATAACTGATGATGACCACTTACACAAAAAACCCCTCTTCTTGAAAACAATGGAGGAGCAGATTAAGAAAAAATAGGGTTCTTGAAAATTAACACCATGGAAATTAATTAATTCACTTTCTCGTGTACAGTTTTGTACCCCTACCAAACGATTGTTCGATTAGATAAGAATTAGCTATTTTTGGAAATATAAAGAATATTAAAGAAAAGAGAAGCATTTAGAATGTTGATAATGAACAGCTACGGCGTGAAAGTGGAGATATCTCATCAGAACAACAATCGATAGTCGACACAGTATGCTCTAACACTAATTGCAATTTAGCAACTCCGAATTCCGCCTGGGTGTAGGCCTTTACTAAACATCAATCACTGCAAACCAATACACCAACCCTCTTTCCTCAATCCTGGTGAGTTAGATAAAATTATTTTGTGAAGTTTGAAAGATGTCACTGTTTAGTTAAAGGTATTACAAGATGATCTTAAGCCACGGGCGTGGTTAATCCAGCATTTGACTATTCCTCTTCCAACTGTTTAAAGTTGTGTTAATAACAATTCGGAACAATGACAGAACATGATATGTCAGTTTCGAAATGTGGATGGAATGCGTCAAGTTCAGGAAATGTACAATAATGCAACAATCAACTCCCTTTCAGCATCCCCCTCCCCCACTCGCACATAAATTTTCTCGCAGGCCAACTCAGAACAGCGAACTGAGACGTCATCCCTTCCCCATCCCCCCCCCCCCCCCCCCCTACGATACTCATCGAAGAGAAGCAAAATTATGTACTCTAAATGAGCGAGGCCGCCAACAAATCAGGCAGCCAACTGAATAACAGCTTGGAAACAAAATTACTTCATCAACGCATCCACGCAACTGAAATCTTGAAAAGGCAATTCAAGTGTCAGATCAATCATGCGATTGAGTTTTACTCACATGGTTGTACAGGCCCTGAAAGTTAATTGAGAAATCATGGTTTAAAATATTCGAATTAAATGCCAAAATTGAGGAGTAAATGTATGAAATTGTAAAGTTTTACAAAAAGACATGAAAATGTCAATCAGTCTCAAATTAAATACATCATAACATAAAGTATACTGTCCGTCATTGCATTGTTCGTGTAGTTTGTAATTACTTTTTGAGTAAATACATTCCATTTCGTGCAACCACTCTTTCAAGGATTTTCAACTCCAATCACACTTCAGAATCGTTTACACTCCATAACCACTTGAAAATTTGATAATGCAGCGGTCGAGAAGTGGCAAATGTACGGCATGCAGGGAAACCCCCCACTTTGATCTATCAAATTCTGCCCCCCTCCAAGTGGACGAAATGCCCTTGCATTAAATAGACCTGAATATTTATCTTTTAATTTCTGATTTTACCTTCCGAATTTTTGACAACAATTAACTCCAAATATCACCGCACCTTAACAACTCAAAATTAATATTTCCACGAACTTCACTCTTATTGCAAAAAAGATATTTCCGAAAGGGTAACTATGCTTTAAGGTTGACATGGGTGTTTAGTTTGAACTCAGACATCATTATTTTTCTTGAACTTACGCTGTCGTAAACTTACTATTTCTCGACCTCTACCCGCAAACAAATACAATTGACCATGGATTTATTAAAACAGAAACTCTTGTATCCATTTTCAAATGTGCAACCAGGGATTCAAACACGCCATAATCAAATACCTGTCGCGTTCAAGTCATGAAAAAAGAAAAGCACCATGTAATATCCCAAATCTCCTCCGTCCGCTTTTCGGTTCAAAATTTTTCAAATATATATGTATATATATATATATATATATATATATATATTGTTCAAAACTAATGCCATACTATTTTTAACTACAATGGCAACTTACTAACTTGACTAAGCAAAGACTAAACTGTTGATCTTAAGAAAATCATTATTTTTTTCTTAAGTATAACTTCACATTAGAAATGGAATGTTTCGTAATGTTGGTATTACTGAACAAAATCAGAATTATTAAAGAAGATAGAATGGAAAGACAATCAGAACCATCTATTAGGTTAAAATCACTACTATGACCAATAAA
>UZAE01000813.1:0-17942 GCA_900617975.1 Rodentolepis nana | reverse complement strand
AATTCTTGTGGGCGTGTCCATTTTTAAAATAAATGAGATTTTTAAATATCATTTATTAAATTTGTTTAGTTATTTTAAATGGCAGGCGTTTTGATAGCTATCATTATCCCCTTAGCTGACTCCGGGCTTCACAGAGAGGAGGAGGAACATTAAAGTAACAGAAAGTCGAGGGGTGTGGGAACAGAAGAGGGATTAACGGATGCAAGAGAGACACAAAGGCAGAGAAAGGATAAGATGAGTGCTGTGGATATGGTAGAATACAACATACAGTGGGGCCGTTGTAGTTTGAAGTCAGAAGTCAACTGCCAGTTAATAGACTTTTTTGCCGTATGGGTATACGTTGTCCAGGGTGCACTACGTAGAGGGAGGTCTATCGCACACCCCTCATTTATTAAATATGTCTCTAAAAACGTATTCTTGGTGCGTGTATGCATATAGCTTTCTCATTTTATTGCGTATATAAGATGCAATTGTAGTTAATCTAAAAAAAATTTCGCTTGGTGAAAATGAGTTTTTCTTTATTACTGCTACTTATTAACCTTAAATAAAAATAATTTATCGGCTTCGATATCAATCGCGTCTATCATTCGCTCAATGTTCGCTGGACATGTCCAAGAAAGCTTAAGCTAACGAATAAATTATTTTTATCAAGTTTTTTAGTTTTCAGTTTTTTTATATACCAAAAATTCTAAAGAATTTTTTGAATTATTTTGTTGTGGTTTTTAATAAACTGCCTTATACGTCATATTCTAAACTCAGATTTTAGTCCTGTCGCAAGCATGGGGTACATTTTTCAGGAAAATAGATACTTATCATATGCAAAGAAATGCCAGCTCTACAGTGAACATTTTAGTCTTCTTTTGCAAGGGGTATCAAAATCCCTGCTTGTCATCAATTTACTGGCAGGAATAACACTACTTCATGAGAATTAAGAATTTCATTTTCGAAGATATCGATAAATTTTTAGCTTGTGGAAGTTTATTCCGATATCACTTAAGTCGAGTACTCAAACTGGCAAAAATAATCTGATTTTCAACGACTCTACTGCTAAAATAAACAAAATTTAAGAGAATGTTACCAAATTTAAGGAGCGAAATGACTTAACGCTTTCCTCAGATTTCTGTTGGCAGTTTGTCTTGATTTAATTCAAGCAATTTATGCATTGATCGGTTTAGTGCGAAATGACCAAGTGTGGAATAAGTAGATCATAAGATGATATTTCAGTGAACCTTTTAGGACTCTATTAAATTAGCTATATTTGACGGCGAAAAAATTTGTTAACTTTTGTTAAATTTTACATTCGAGCGGTAATTTCATAACATACCATTCAAATGACACAACCTTGGTAATTTAAATAGTTGTTTTTTGTCCCGTTTGCAAATGCATCGAGATAGCATGGTCAATCATTAAATTAAATCACCTGTTCAACAACATTTAAGTTTAGCTGGTATAAAACCCTGGGGTCATAAAATGAATAATTTACATTAAATCAAAATTTGAATTCTTCACATTTTGAGCGTTTGTAAAAAATATGTTACTGAATTATAACAAGTAGGAGCATTCGCGTTTGATATCTCATTGTACTCGCTGGCTTTTCGCATTTATTTCAATGCGCTTTCCGTTAAACAAAACCTGTAAAAGGCTTGTGTTAAATTTTCGTGAATTATGTCTGTCTGAGGAAGTGATAGAAGTTTCTCAAACGCAGACACACAAAATTTATGACTGCTTCGGGTATTCAATCTCATTTTTCCATTGTACTGCCATTTATCTTCCTTGAGTTAAAGGAAACGTGGGAAATTCAAACGAAAAAATTAGAACATTTTTTACAAAAAACCCTAATATTTTAACACAATCTATTCAATTGATCCTCTGATATTTTCAGATATTAATATCCTCCGATGCCAACTGATTCATTGAAAATTACTTTCGACTAAAGTCACTTCAGTGTATTTGAGCAAATTTGATGACATGTAAGGAAAAAAATACAAAATAATAATGTCGATTTTGACAACAAATAGAGCAGTAAAACTATAATACTAATAATAATACTACTAATAATAACACAATTTAGTTTCTTCTTTTGGATTGTAGTTTAGCCTTCTGATTGTCAATCAAAAATGCAAGACCACCTTCGAGCACTGTCATTTAGAAAAGGAAAAATATGGAATTAATCTATTTCGCATATATATTTATATATATATGCTGATTTTCATTTTGAACTGATTTTTAACGAATTTCAAACAAAACGAGATCCATTCATTGGTCTGCGCAAGTTCACCAAGTCACTTTGATGTTTTAGGTAACATTGTAGGTTTTGAGTTTTGCATTGTTGTTTTGCTGGTGGATCATATGAGGAAAATGTAAATTTATGTTGATAAGTAGTAAAGTAAATATTCATATTTTTAAACTTTTTTTACAGTTTTTTTACTTCCAAATCTTTCCACCGGCCTATTATTAATGTGTACGCATTATTATAATGGGTTGTGGAATTGTAACCATCAACAAAGACTAAGTTTATTTACCTTTCGATACAGTTATAATAAAGTACACCATTTTCGTTTCCTTCTGAGTAATGAATAACAGAATTCAAAATTCAAATGCAGCATGTAGAATTCACTTGACATTAACGGTAACTACTGCAAGACGACGGTTCTCGGGCGTCTTGTTTTAAGATCCTCTAAATTTATTTTAAAATATAATGTCATAAGTGTATTGACTTCTGATTCATTGACAGTTTCTTCAAATAATCCCCTGGGAAAGGATCTGAAATATCACCTCATAATCATTTTATCTCTCGCCTTTTTCTGCATACTATAACAAAAATAGATCAATGATTATATAATAATAATTATTATTAGTATTATTACGAAAACAGCAGCTGCCACACAAGCTGAGGCGAATTAGTTATTTATCATTGTCAAAAATCTTCTGATTGCGTATAATTTTGCATACTGATCAATTTCATACTGTTATGTAAAAACCTCCCTCCCAATTCACGCAAGTAATATAAGGTATAAACAAACCATGTTATCAAAATGAACTTGATAGTATTTTACATGTGCTCTTTTTTAGCCATATTCTACAGGAGACCAAAAAATTTTTCTTAGATCGTTCTATTAGCCCATAGCATGCCTGGATCTTATTCTCATGTCATCATCGGAAAAGAGGCATTGCTTTATTGGTCGAAGGAATGAAATTCACACTTATAATTTTAGTATTATTCCATTTGAAGATAAGGATAATCTTAAAATAGAAACATTTCTACCACTAATAGGAATGATAAACATTTAATGGCTTATTCAAACTTTTATAGGCAAGAAATCCGTTGCTTCAAGTGCTAATTTGCAGAAATTTTTGGCGGACTGATTAGAAGATAATTAGAAGTGACACGTTCCTAGATTGTCAGCCAATTATCGGAGGACAAATTTTCTCTCGGCACTGCATTAATTATTATCTTAATCCCGAAACCAGTTTAATTTGAGGTTATATAATTTATCTCATTTTCTGGATAATTAAACTTGTTGCAAATTGCATTAAAATCTACCACCACTAGTAAATTGATAATTGAGTATATTTATTAGTGCAACTTGCTTAAAAAGTACCTTGAACTATCATTCACAGGAAATCAACGGAAGATAAAACGTTTTTATCTTTTGAAACTTTATTTATTTAACGTGAATGACATTACATAAATGGCTTGTAATATGCCAATAAATTGATAAGTTAATTAAACTAATGAGCGTTGATATTTAAAATTAAGCATATATGAGAGCCAAACGAAATAAACAAAATTGAAAAAGTCATTCTTCATCTCAAAGCCAATCAAGTCGCCTAATTTATAACAAAGAGCTCAAATTTTGAAAAGGTCAATTTTCGTCTGAATCTATAGTGTACTAGGTAGCTAATAGCATATCTGTAATATGACAGCACAAACAACTACTTAATGTTTTTCCTCTTTCTAAAAATCTTCTCTTTTGCTAATTTCACATTCCTAATGAATAGTTTTCAAGGTCGGAACATTTTCAAGTAGCCTTTTTGGCATTAACGTCCAATTTGTGGGTCATAAATCATGGTTAAATTTAAACATAGACTATAAATTTCAGTAAACATTTTTTTGCTTATAGCTTGGGATAAAATGCCTAAATCGGTCGAGCTATTCGAGTATTCGAACGATTATTACTGATTTATCAGGAATATAAATTTTAATTCGGTGGAAGTAATAGATCTAAATATGCTTGGAGTTTTGGAAAAATTTGGGGTTGATACGGTAAAATTTATCTATTTTCTGATATAATTATTGTTCCTATTTCTAGTCAAAAAAAACAACTTTAGTTAATTTTCAAGTTTTTTAATCAAGGTTAAGTGGAAGGGCAAACAAATTGATCATTACAAGTAAGGAAATCGATATTATTGATCGACCTCAGAAGAGTAGTTTATAATTTCAAGCGTTTTGAAACTTCTATTATCGACTTTTATGATCTTGCTTAGTAAATAAAACTAAAATTTCACTTGCATTTTCAACACACCATTCAGTTCCCTCCATTTGATTGTTTATTGAAGGTACTTTTAATCACACTTGGTTCATTTCCCACAACAACTAATTATGGAACACTTTATTTTACCAAGCTGTAACTTACAGTAAGGCAAAAATTTTAACCCAATTTTTCTTTGATCAAATACATGCGACGATAATCTAAGAGCATATTTAGAAGTTAATGAGCTGAGTGAGCAATAAACCTATTCCCTCATGTCGAACTAAATGACCACTTTTAAATTATGTGGTTAAGACGAGGTCACATGCTCCGGTGACACAGATATGCATACACGACCCCGTCGTAATTTTAGTTGGGAACGCAAAACCTAAGTTGGAGAGAGGGAGGGAGGGAGGAGAAAGGGGGGGGTGGGGATGGAGGGGGGGGGGAGTGGTCGTAAAGACAGTTCCGACGCTTGTGACATACTGTACACCACCTAGTCACGGTGGTCTGGTTGTGTCTAGGTATGACTCAGTTCCCATTAAGGTCAAAATACCGCATGTAGTATGATTTAGACACACGTGGTACAAATAGTGTCTTGCGTTATAGTTAGTGCCATTTTGGAGTAGTAAATTTTACTATTTTTTTTGCAACACTGTGAGTAATAATCTTGTGAATTATATTTTAAATTAAGTTGCAATTAACAAAAATTAAGCTCAATGATACCAGTAATGAGCACAATGACCCTTCAAAACTTCATCACTATCGTATTTCCGACTTTTCGCCATATCTTCGCATCAATTTAAATTTCTGCACGCGGCTTAAGCGAGGCACAAATTCAGTGTATACTTTAAGCCAATAAGAAATTTATCGAAGTTGATTAAAGGCTCATAAGTCCGCCTATTCAACATCTAGGTTAGTTTGGATGAGCAACATTCCACTTCATTTTATTTGTAGTCTAAGGCCTGCATAGTTGGAGGCAACTTCAACAAAGTGCTTGTCAGTAATCATCCTCGACTAGACACCAATTACTCCCACCCTCATTTGGCCTTCCACATTGGTCATCGTATAAAGCTAGTATATTAATACTAATGTGTGGTATTTTTAACCTCAAACTAAGAAATGAATCTCGGATACCTCAATACAAATCAACCAAAGTAATAATCTTGATTTACAGTCCTATTAACTGGAAATTTGCTTCTATAATCCCAATGCGTTGCATTGAAAAGTTAAATCTTCCTAGTTTTTTCCCTTCGAATTTAATAGTTTTTGTTTAGAAGGAAGGCACACCACTACGTGCCCCGCAGAGTTTAGACGGCTCGGAATAATAGTGGAACCTACAGTGTTTTGACAAGAATATCACCAAGACCACTCTATTTTTGAGGCTATCGGTGATACACTCATAACAGGTGACGATGTCACATTGGCATATAGCTTCCTTTAACCAACGAATTCAATATTGGGACCACAAACATCCACAAGGTATTTCATTTCCATGGTGCTTTTTCAGTGAAAAAATTTTAACTCTGGGTTGTTAATAGATTTGAAATAAAGCGGGAAAGAGAGTGCTCAAAGATTGATTTTGGATTAGAAATCGGTTAAGCGGTTGCCAACGGCCTCTAAAAAGTCCTGTTATGATTGTTTTTCTCATGACGGTACAAACAATGTTCAAAGCGTTAAATTTATTATAAAAGGTGAAACACGGAAGAAAGTGATGTAGCGATACCATATAAAGAAGAAATGCTAACTAATTCATATTTCCTTCGTCCTGAATTATGGAGTAATAAAACAAATCGTAAATACAGTGTAGTTTCCGTTTTATTTAGACATTGTGTTGTCTAAATTTGCTCGATGTAGCAATGGAAGAGCTGGATTTAAATGTTGCTAGCAGAGTTTTTTCACTTCCGATTCAGGAAGAAGGAGGGGGGAGGGGGGGGGGAAGGGAGCAGGACACATATTTCAACCCGAAATGGATCAAGAGGGAGAGAGAGAGCTAATGACCGGAAATTATTTGAACAGGAAGAAAGGCTATTCCTCAAAATTTCTCTTTCTGGCAACTTCCGGTTTCTGACCTTCAGGCAGAAATTGCGTGGGACTAGTGGTGCAATAATAAACAAGATTAGTAATTAAAGCACTAATAAGGGAAAGTACTTTTGATATCTCAAAGAATCAATTTAAATTCAGCTAGTTTTATAAAGTTACTGCTATTTAACATTCAGCTATCATTCAAGTGAATCTATGCCTCTTTGGACAATGAAATAACTTGAAAATGTGATTTTTTTAATTCAAGGCAGAAAATTTTATTGATTTGAAGCTGAGAGGATTGCGACTTTCAACAGAAGTACAACATCGATTCTACTTCGCCACCATCTCAATTCCACGTCAAAGACATGACCGATTATAACATAATGCAATCGACCGCCATTAACGTCTCAGTGCGTTATCGGATCATCATATTCAGGCGCACTATAAAATGAAGTCCAATGATTGACCCAATCTCCCACGATCAATTATAATTTTGACTAAACTAATTTCAGCTTTCTTTTGTCTGCCTAAGTCTCTCTAGTAGGGGATTTTTGCTTTTAAACTAATTTTCTTTGATAGGTCGAATAGGTGATGATGAATTATCACGTATTTGCCATAGGCAATTAAGTGTCTAGAGTTGCTTCATAGAAGATTTTAATGCTATTGTCGTTGGAACAGCGAGTAGGTTTATGTACATTTAAAAGGCAGAAAAACAATGTTAAATTCGTATCGGATTCTATCATGCAGTTCACTACAAATTATCATAGAATGAATTTAGCAACCAGGATGTGCGCATGATGACTCCTCCAAGGAGAGTAAGGTCAAACTAGTAAATTTAATACACCATGCTCCATGCGAGATGTTACGGAGTGAGTCACCAAGGTGACAAAATAGAACCGTCAAGCTGCTCTTACTTTATACTGCCCTTGCGTTCATTTCTCCCTCCTCTGACACAACTTCAACTCATAACTTGTCTCATCGTGCACAAACCGTTTCTCACCTCCCCCCCCCTCTTTTCTCCCTTTTCTCCTATCGTCCAGTAACCACCAACTCGACTCAGCTCTCGATCTTCCGATTCGAGGAGCGCTGTTACATTCTGTTTCCCTATAAGTTCTTTAAGTTCAAAACGGGGGGGGGGTGTGCGATAGATTTACCTCCACGTGGTGCACCCTGGGCAACGTATACTCATACGGCAAAAAGTCTATTAACTGGCAATTGACTTCAAACTTCTATGGCCCGACTATTTGTCATATTCCACCCCTTTCGCACTACTCATCTTACCTTTTTTACGCCTTTGTGTCTGTCTGGCTCTCTTTTACCTCTGTGAATCATTATTCTGTCTCTCATCTTGACTTTTTGTCACTTTGATGTTTCTTCTCCTCTTTGTGAAGCCCCAAAGTCAACTAAAGGGCCAATGATAACTATCAAAACGTCTGCCGTTTAATATAAATAAATAAATAGTTCAAAAGGAGCATATCTCAGAAATAATAATAAAAATGGCTTTACTAGTTATATTACCACTTCCAGTGTATTGTAATATATATATATATTTTTAGGAATCTGATGATAGAGGTAATGAAGTTCCTTGAATTCGCATGAAACAGTTCATTAACATTATTTGTAGCAAGTAGAATTAATGGAAAAATGGATCGTATTTATGTAGTCTAGTTTCGTCTCTCAGCACGTAATTAGACAGAAACGTGATATGATGCTTCTCGTTCAAAGAACGTGTCGTCTTACCCACTCAATTTAGTGTTTATTTGATCTATGAATGAGCAAATAAATTGCGAAAATCATTAATACGAGTATGTATTTCGGTATTTACTAAATACACCAAGTGCTTTTAGCCCAAAAAAACATGGCAGAATACCAAATTGATAATATTTTGGTCAGACCAAAAGAAAACGTCCATTTTCTCATGGTGACGGAATTCTCTGCCAGTCTGTGGCGCTTGCACCGTGGTGGGATGAAAGTTGCAATGAGTGCACTGTCCGAACACCAGTGTATGCACCATTCAACATTCTATTGAATTACATAGTTTAGCAAACCTATTTATCTTCCACGCCAACTGTCTCTCTATACCCAACTAAGCATTTGTTAGGGAAAAATCAAATTTCCAACATTAATAATTCCCTTGTCTCAAAATAGGCACCCAAATTAGAATGACTTTTAGCAAAAAAGGCGAAACTTTCGCCTTTCAAGTGTAGGAGGTAATGAATTTTTCTTCTAGAGTAAAATGCAAAACTGGAAGAGAAATTAATAATCTACCAAGGGTGGGAGGAGTTAGTGAAACTACACACATAGGAGATCAACCAAAGGTCAACCCCAAAAATTCTATCCACTGATTTAAATGTTTGATAAATTTTATTAACTTCCAATAAATTAGAGTGCAAGAAAATGAAGTACTTTAAAAGGTCGAAATTTTGATAGTGGTCAACAGTTCAACTGCAATATAAATTAGGAGATAATTATTTAGTTTTTTTTTATGCCAACTACAAAATAAATTTTATTTTAATTGAATTTCATGGATTTTGAAGAATTTTCATCTCCATTATTTGCGAATACTGTGCGAAATGCCGTTCAGTAACTAATACTGGTCTTAAGGAATTAACAAATTAGAAGTCTTTTAGTTTACGAGCTCTTTCTGAGTAAAATAGAAAACTAATTTAAAAATTGTTAAAAATTCTGTGACATTTTATTGAGTGACTGGTTGATTGATGCGCAGCACTGTCCTACCTTTGACTTTATTTCGTCGCTAATCAGACGAATAAAAAAAACTCAAAAATCCACTCAACTCCACTCAACACACTTCGTGTCACAACTCAGCTTCTATTCAATTGGTTCTCTCTTCTGTTCCCTTCTTTTTGAATCCACAATCCACTCTCTGCCTCCCTCAGTCATTGCCATTTGTCTAATCAACTCTAATTCTTACTTTCTGCATTTGTGAAAAGTGCAAATAATTCTTTCAGGAATGAGATACAAACGCTAATTCACCTATGGAGTGTTGATTTTGATAAACACAAAATTTTGCCATCGAAATTTCCTTAATCAAATTATGAAAATTTCAGGTTGTTACTCGGAACTCACCCATGATCAAGTCTTCCTAATACTTGACTTATTTGGTAGCAAAGTATGCTAGAACATTCGGTGATGAAACTTCGAGATGACAATTAGGATAAAATTTGCAAATTTTTTTTGATTTTCCGTCACCTAACGATATGTAAATAACATATTCTAAAAAGAGATAGAATTATTAAAATCAATTGAAATAATTCAAGATTTATTTCTAAAATTTTGACTCGAAAACATTATGACTTTGTTCCGCCTGGCTAGTGGAATTCAAAATGACATCTGAAATTAAAGCGAAAAAATTTTGTCCCCCCAAGAGTTGACTAATCTACTTCTTATTTTTTCTTGAATTAACTGAAAGTTTGTTAATATTTAAAAAATGGAACAACTTTAAATTTCACATGTTGCATAAATTTTCATTAAGTGCTTGTAGTAATAGGGATAAGTTTTATTCCAACCAAAGCATTTTATTTAGCCCTGGATCATCATTACATCAACTTTGAATAAATTTAATTTATAGTCAATTAAAAAACAATAGATTGAATTATTTCGCAGCGACATAGTTATTTTCATTCCTAGTATAATTGTCACTAAAGCTGTAGGTATATTTTTTCTTGAATTTTGCACTCAATTTAATTAAATTCCATTAAAAGATGACATAGATTGATATTTCTGCTCAAAAATATTTCTCGCTCTCAATCATAATTTCAATAATATATTTTTCCAAAGAATAATTGCATCTTCAAGGTATTTGCCAATTGTTGAACAATTCTCCGAAATGAATATTCTGGTCTCGGGTTGACCAGCTGTTGACATGTTTGTCTGGAAACGCAAGAAGACTCAATTACGTCACCACCTCTTTCCATAATGAGCGCTGCATAAAAGCTCCCCTTAATGGACTGGTGAGTTAAAAATTGAGAAGCTCATCAATTTTTTTTGGGGTGCATTGATCTTTATAATACGCAGGTACCATACTGATTTTGTTGAACATTTTCCCGTTAAATAAAATAAGCATCAATGCGCGAACCCATATATGTAATTTACGCTGGTATTTTCTAAATAATAAAATAATGCTTAAGGGCTTCAAAAATTTAATTAAACAAATAAATAACCCCAAAAACACGAGAATTTGATAATTTTAATGCATATAACGCTCGTCATGGAGGGGTGGGGAAGCGTAACACTTTTGATTATAAACTATAAGTTATAAAGAGAAGTTTTAGTTTTAATAAAACATGCAAATATAAATAAGTATTTAAACAATTAAAGGATGGGTGATAATACTCAGGGGAGAGTGATAAACGACGTTTTTTCTTCTCTAG
Source organism: Rodentolepis nana (assembly GCA_900617975.1). Taxonomy (NCBI): domain Eukaryota; kingdom Metazoa; phylum Platyhelminthes; class Cestoda; order Cyclophyllidea; family Hymenolepididae; genus Rodentolepis; species Rodentolepis nana. Next base: position 7,054 of record UZAE01000813.1, on the reverse strand, counting down.
GGAACGAAAGTAACCAAAATTGACAAATAAAAAAATAATTGGATGGGTGAGGGAATTTTCAGTTAATTATCTTGCTCAGACAAATTTAATCTAGGCTCTAATTGGTACTTATTGTTACAAAATATCTGATTTTTGATAGCTAAAAAGCCAACAGATTAATAAAAGAGCTAAAAATTAATATTTGACTGGTGAAAGGAAAATGGAATACCCTCGAACCTATTTTATGGTTTGATTTGAAGATTGAGCTTATTTATTATTATAATTTATTATTGTTTTGAAATACACACACTGTCAGCTTTCATACAACCTGAAAACAAATAGGAGAAAGACAATATTACATTTTAAGACTGAAAAATATTGAAAGAAGCAAACTCCAGCCAAGTTAAATGCCTATAATTATTATACGTAAATGAAATTGACTAGAATCATTTCTTTTTTTTAATTCGTCAATAATTTATAAAATGTGATTAATTATCATTGCAAACGGGCACTTTTAAGAGCATCATCATAAAAGGAGCGATAATTTTTTAAGAATTTCTCTGCTTGTATTCTCATTATGCGCATTGTTCGGTGAAAAATATTTAGATCTTAAACATTTTTATTTCGAATTCCAAAATCATGGCGATATTGTGCTCAAAATAGCAAAGATGGGTGTTCTGATCAGTCGGTTCATTTCGCTTCAACTGCAATTATGTTATTACGTACGCTTTTTTATGCCACCTGTATCCCCATATTAGTTTCCCTAAGTAGACTATAATGGCGGTAACTAACAGCAATAGTATAATTTACTCAAAAATTTGATAAGGCATCGATTTTGCAATTAAGCTCATTTTAACAAACATGCAAATTTTTATGCATGCTTAAAAATGGGGTGAAAGCAATTTTTCGGATGAAAGTTATTAATAGTGAAGCCTGCTTTAATTGACAGCACCAAGAAGCAAATTTAATTAGTTTTTTGTTCTCGAAATAGACAATATTAAATTAAGTATTAGTAATTAATGGGAAAATAAAGATTAAATAGATCAAATAAAATTGAATACTGGTTTCAATCACTCTCACTTGACATGTTGACAACTTAGTCATTGCACAATCACTGTGTTTTATTAGTTCGGTTAATTTTTTTGGATAGGATTCAGAACCATTAAAAATGTATGCAAATATGATATTTTTTATCAAATAAATAATATTCTTCCTACTACTCTCTAATGAATATCTTCGTTTTCTTTTCCCATAATTTCTCCATAATTACATCCTGCTTGGTTGTCATGGGGTTAACTAGTGCTCCACCATTGAACTCTCTATCAAAGTAATATTTGAAAGCAAATATTTCACGAGACATATCTCATTTCAGATTATCCAAAAGATTTTCCTTTTTTTTCTAAACTGCCACATCACTTTTCATACCTTTGAGTTTTTGAATGTAATCTAGCCATCTCGATCTCATTAGTTTTTTATTTACGAAAACACCCATTGACAGAATAAACATTTTTGAATAGATAGGTGTGCATGAATACTCAAAATGCCAGAATTTTCTGTCTGTTAATTTTATTAAAATGGTGAATTAATACGAAATATTAAAGTGAATCTATTTCGAAATAGCGAAACTTTTAAATATCTACCGGAATATAAACTGTTAAAGCAAAAAATGGCAAGTGCAGTGGCTAAAATTTGAAAAAAAATTTTAAATTGATGAAAGAGCTCAGAATTCATTTTGTAATAAAATTAAGATCTAGAAATTTATTTTTTAGAAATTGAAGCGCTGATACGTTCTTAGGTAACAAAAGTCATTAAATAGGATTTGAAATCGCTATACTTTAAAGTATCCCTAAAGTACTGAATTTTTATTTTCTATTGTCTAAAATCTAGAACTTCTTTTCCGTATTTAGTATAATTATTAAATTTCGAATAATTTCTGAATAAATTCTATTGCATAAATGTAAAGAATTTTACCTGGACAAAATATCTCCGTTAAATTAGCATAATAACTTGAAGTACCTAACTTGTTTTTTTTCATGAAATTTTATTATCAGTCAACGAAATTCATTTTTAAAAGAAATATGACTCAGTTTAAAACATCCGCATATTTCAAATCAGAATGATAAAATTTTTATTCCACAAATTCTGTTTAGCTTCATTATCACCTGGCTAACTGAACAGTTATCCGCGTCTCATTAATTTATTTTAATTTTATATGGTTGTATTATCAATGTAAAATATGTTACTTATTACTTTGTTTTAGGGGGGGGATTTGAAATCGGAAAGTTACTGAAGGTGAGATTCGCTACATTTGATTATGGGATTTGAGTAGCATAATATTAACCTAAACGGTTTCGGCTTTTGGAAAACAGAATCAATTTACCTCCATACTCTCCGGCCTTTCAATCTTGATGATTTTTCCGGAAACATCGAATACTATATTAATTTTAAGTCTCATTGATTAGCAAATGTGTTCCTTGAATAGTAAAGCTGATAATGGCTACCCGTTTTTTTAACCTCATAAAATCTACCAAGATTTAACAATTATTTACACCGATAAACATGTACATATTTTTAAAATGATATTTTTCAAATATTTAAATATCTATTGCCTTTTACAATACTGGTTTATTCGCAGCAATCAAGAGTTTGGTGTTTGGCGGAAATAACACTTTCGTTGAACATGGGAATTTCTGGACGGAACTCTCTAACGCATTTGTTTTAAATAACAGTGATTTTAACAAGAACGCAAAATATCTATGTCATTCCTTTAGGGAGTTTCAAAAAAATAATTTCATTTTTAATAGTCATAATATATTTTTATTTTATTTGAGAGTGAAATGCTTTTGATGTGCCCAACTAAAATGTAGGTAACCTTAATTTTTCATTTCTGTCAACTGATTAATTCTTGAATTCAATTTGTTTAAGATAGGAAGTAGGTATAATAGATAATATTTTACTTGAAAATCGTGCCCTAACATAATTATCAAACAACCGTTTTTTCAGGCACTTCAGGCTCTATTATTAAAGCTATGTCCATTTAGCTTTCATGACTGTTATTGACAGCTCTCAAATCGATTTGGTGACCAGATATTTCTCCCTGCCATCGCCTCCTTGGTCTTTGACTTAACGTGCTTCCGAGGAATCGAATGTTGAAATTCAAGTAACCTGATCGGAATAGAAAGGAGCTTTATAGCAAATCGCAAAATCGATGGATGATTTAGAGGGTAAAGGAACATGGTAAATCCTACATTTCTCTACATGCTGTGGAATAATACACTTTTCTAATTTATCTTAATTCTATTTATTTCTGAATCGCTAGTTAGTGAGTTGTACCAATTTCTAGTGTCGAACTGATGTAGTGCAATCTGTGCCATTTTAATTATGCCAAGCTTACCTAATAGGACATTTTGTAATATTTTATGGTTGTTCTTTTAATGGCATTGGCGCTTTTGCCATGGAGATTTAGACATTATCTGCGGCAAATGATTCACTGAGAAGAATAGAACAAAGCACCTCGGAGCGACAGGTTACGTTTAACTTTTAACTTAAACGCTATCCTTTAGCAATTGCCCAATTTTCCCGCATTCTCCCCCTGCAATTTAATCCACACCTCCGCCCTTCCCCTCCCCCCTCTACACGCCCCCCCCCCTCCACACGCCTTCATCCGCTTACACCAAAAAGACTCTAGGACTGCGGATGGAAACAACAAATGCGATGCGCATTTTTTAACCAGGCTTTCAACAGAACAAATGTACAGAGTGTGTAGGACACAACAGCTGCGAGGGGCAAGTTGTATATTCTAGTCCTCGGTTGTCGTTTGCTGATGTTTGGGTACAAATTGTTGCCTTTTTTCAAATTTTTGCCAAGTTCGTACAATAAACTCCTCCCCCCGGAAAATCGGCTCTGCGTGTTCGATTGGATGCGCTCCCTTTTTAAAGGTTATGAGTCATTCCTTAGATATTTCCATGCTATACCTTAGTCGACTTTTGAAATATACATTCAGAATTACATAAAAGAGTAAATCGATATAAATCAGTATATTTCAAATTTGATTAAAAAATTGATGTCAATAATTTTAGGTTCGTGATGAATTGAGTGCTTGTTTTATTTATCCAACAAAGCAAAACAAATAATAATATTTGTAATTATGTCCAGTTAAAATAATTTATGTTTGATTAATTACATACATGTTTTTTTGCTCTCTCTTAATCCCGACAAAGATTAAATGAAATAACAAGATCGAGCATCCTGTAAGCATCAAATGTGCATTGAATATCTTGGCAGGAAAATTCCTCTTTAGTCGAAGTGTCGTACTATGAAATAAAATTCCAGTACCTCGTGTATAGTGTAACTCATTTGGTGCCTTGAATTTTGAGTTGTTGTGGAATACGATATTGTACTACAGTACAGTTATTAGGCGCATAAAGGACATGACGAACCATTGGGGGCAGCGCTTACATCATTCCTGTCGGTTTGGAAAGCCGTCTTCGAGATTCCGATGGAAGGCTAATTGAACTTAAACAATTCATGCATTCGAGAAAAGAGTTCCATAATTACTTACCTCTTTTCGTTTGCACATTGATACTCAGGTCTAACAATGCAGTGGTCATAAATGTTGAATAAACTACACGAGCTGGTGTAGTGATCAACGAGAGGAGTGGTGGAGTGGAAAATTTTCTATCGTTTTTTTCCTCCAAACTCACTCAACCTTTGCCTTCCTAGCTGATGAAATTCAATTCACTGAAATTAAGAATTGATTCTTTTGCCTTTATTTTATTCCAATTCTATTTTTTTGTTATAGAAGAGTGATTTTTTGAGTAGTTCTTTTATCAGTGGCTTATCATTTTCTTCAGATTGATACAAACGATGACTAATTCGACAATTAGCTATATTCTATTTTTGGAAAGAGAAAACCAACTGAAGTTCGTGACAGGCCTTCTACTTTATAAATTTTATGGCATATTACCACTTACCGCCCATATTCAATTAATTAAAACAACCCCCAGAATAACTAAAAGTAGATTTCTCTTATTTTAGCAAGACAAATGAATCAGAGAATTTATTATCTGAACACACTAAAATGTTATCATTTCGTTTAAGGCGACCTTTAGTTGATTGATTAATTATAAAAAGGAACGGAAAGTGGTTGAATAATTTTCCGAATTGACACGTTACTTTACCCACCAATGCCATGTCAATTGGACCAACATTACTGTAAGGAACTTCCTGAAGAAAAAAAACGAGTTGAATTTTATGAAATTAACTCGGAAAATGCACTTTTTTGAGCTTAGATGGGTATCATCTGGTGTGTTTCAGATAATGAATATTTTTTGCAATGTTTGCAGATGCAACGGATTTTTGACCATTTGATCTGCTGGAGTCGGGAATTTATACTTGCATATATTTTAAAATCAAAAAATGTTTTGCAAAATGTTTTGAATTTAAAATCAGCATTTGGAGAATTGATAAGGAAATATGGAGTTTCTTTGTCCCTCTGGTTTCTATACTTTTTTTGGGGAAGAAATACTCTTCCTATAATATTTGCTCTGTCTAGCCACTTTTGCTATTGGTGGCCAATTAATTGTACTAATCTATTGATTATACTATGATGAGCCTTAACAAGCCCACTATTCCCCTTCTTCATCTTCAACCATATAATTTCACCAACCCGTCTCCTACTTCACTCTTCTAAAAGTCCTTCTAATTTCATAGTTTTACGGGGCTTTGTTGTAGACAAAACTAAGCCATATGTACGATGACCCCAATTTTGGACTAAATTTCCAAAGTCTGCAATAAGCAGAGTTTTTATTCCATGAGACTGAATATTGTCAACTATTAGTTCAATGTTCTAGTAGGCAGCAATTCACTCGAATTGAGTCAGTTTTGTTCAAACCTTCGTTTAGCCTATTTGATTGATTGAGTATTTGATTCTTGAGCGAGAGGAATCCTAGGCAATCAAAATCGAATCGAATCCGCTCATTTTGAAATGTTTAGAGCACAGTGTCTCCCACGTCTTTTGTGTGATGTTTTTCCTTTTTGTCATTTTTTCCCTAAAATTAAAACTGCCCGCAGACCGAAGTTGCTTAGTGTTTACTAAAAATAGAAAACTCCACTCTAGGACAGTCATTTAAATATATTAGGGAAAATGAAGTCATGTAAAATTATTCATTTACTGTTAATTATTATTAATATTACATATTTTAAGAGTGTGCTAAATTGTAAAACCATTGATTTTAAAAATTTTGAACAAACTGGTGAAGGTTGAGTATTAATAATGACAACAATTAAATAGGAAGTTGTGGACAGGTTTCAACGAATAGAAATTTAGCAGAGCTTTTAAGTCCACGAAGCGCCCAGATGTGTTCTAGTTTAAAGAGTAGGTCAAATTATTGTAATTTTATCTTTGTGTAAAGTTTATTTTTTATTCAAATGGAAGGCGTTTTGATAGTAATCATTATCAGTTAAGTTGACTTTGGGCTTCACAGAGAGGAGGAGGAACATCAAAGTGACAAAATGTCGAGAGGGGGAGACAGAATAATGATTCACAGATGTAAAAGAAACAGACAGACACAAATGCAGAGGAAAGGTAAGATGAGTACTGTTAAAGAGATCGAATATGACATACAGTGGACGTGAAGATAGTTTGAAGTGAGAAGTCAACTGCCAGTTAATAGACTTTTTTGCCGTATGAGTATACGTTGCCCAGGGTGCACCACGTGGAGTTAAAGTATCAGAGACAAGAATTCCTGAGATAGGCCAAAACGTGTGCTAATTTTTGTAATATTATTGAGTTTATTGACTAACTGATTGAATTAGCAAGCCGTCAGACTGGAAGAAATTGAAGTGTGCGATGAAATAATGAAGTCAAAATCAAGCTTCTACGCACTATGGTGACATCAAGGAAAGTTTCATTCCATATATATGTATATAAACAATCTTTAATATCTTGTAGATAAGCTCTTTATACGGATATCGTTAAGTACAATAAAACTCAAGTACTAATTGTTCAAATAACAATCTTTAAAAGGATTAAATAAATAACGTGACGTCATTGATTGTCTCAACGTATCTCATA
>UZAE01000812.1:0-17952 GCA_900617975.1 Rodentolepis nana | reverse complement strand
ATAACTTGCTAACTTTATATTACACAATTATGGGTACATAACAAATGCAAAAGGCAATGAAAATGTAAAAATAAAATGACCACTTTATCTAGAACTGGGTGATTTCATTATTAATGGCTAAATTCCTCTTGTTGAAGCCATCAATGTGCATTATAGATAGAATCGCTTGGGTTATCTATGTCGCTTTCTCTAAAAAGTATCATTGTGGAGGTAGAAAAAACTTGAAATAGGGTTACAGATTAATTCACCAAGTCAAACATATAACAAAAAATTTTAGACATCATCAACGCAATATAATCAGGAATATTTATTTATTTATTTATAACAAATGGCAGGCGTTTTGATAGTTATCAATTGCCCTTTTATTGACTTCAGGCTTCACAGAGAGGAAGGAAGCGAAAAAAGTCGAGATGGGGGAGGGACAAAAGAGTGTTTCAAGAATGTAAAAGTGACGGACACAAAGGTAAAAAAAGGTGAGGTGAGTACTGTGGTAGTATTCGAATATGACATATTAGGGTGATGATAATTTGAAGTGAGAAGTCAAGTGCAGGTTAATAGACTTTGGCCATATGAGAATACTTTGCCTAGGGCACAGCACATGGAGGTAAGTCTATTGTGCACCCACAATCAGGAATATAAAGAACAAACCATTGATTTTCAATAGCCTACAAAAAAATAACGCACAAGAATTTCAAGATCACAAGTCCCTTTTACCAACATTTTTGTATTCATTCTAATCTCGTATTCATATCTTCCAAGAAAATTATGTTGCGGGCTTTTAGCCAATATTTTTAATACATTAGCCTGTCGTAAGATGTATTTCTTAAAAATATAGATTGAAAGTAGGTGTTTTTGTTTATTTTTGCCGAAAAACATGGCCAGTGAAATATTTATATCTGAACTCTGATTTCGTTACCATTGGTTTCTTAAAATTATATTATCTTGAATTTCCAAAATGTCAATTTAAAAAACAAGCTCTCTTGTGTTCAAAATCCATCTCTACTCACACTGTTGCACTTTAACCACACATTAGCCCAAATGAAAACTAATTCAGTTTAGAACAATAAGAGTTAAGTTTGACAACGTTACAAAATTACATTTCCACCCCCCGTCCCTCGGTGTCTGAAATAGAAGAAGTATTCGTTTTTCGTAAGCATTATGCTTCAATGCGTTCTAAATCTTAGTACCTTTACTAAAATACGGTTGTGTAGGCGACTAGTCATTGTATCACTTTTTTTCTAAGTCATCAGTCAGTATATTTGAAATTAATTATTTCCCTGAATTTATGAATCAATGTATCAGTGCAAACAGAATTTGGTCTGAGACGTGAGCATAACATATACAAATAAACTAAACTTTACCATTATTTAAAATAAAATGAGTTTGTATGTTTGACTGCCATTGTAATTGATATAGAGGCCAGCGACAGGAGTAGTAAAATGGATGAATGATCTGTATGTTTGCAGAGAGAGTTTCTTTCTCTAGTTGTATCCGACGACTTCCAATTATCAATCAATGGGACCGCTCTAATTGAGCGAATTAGATGAGTAAACCTGCTTGATTTTTATTTAAAGATAGAAATGAATAGTCGAATTGACTTGCAGAAAATATAACTATATAGATGCCAATATTAGTGAAATAATTTAGGAAATGCTGCTATAAATTTGAAGTCGAGAAAAATCAATGAACTGAAACTTCAATGTTTTTATTGTTTTAAATTTCCGCTTATCATGCCAGTTCTTTGTCTGAATTTATTTTACAATTTTTTGTTCAGTAATTATATCATTTAATCAACTCATAGGTGGTATAATGTTGCTCTTTTACTTACTTGTTTCGACAAATCTGCAATTGTTACATTTTCCCATTGTGATAGTCAATTATTTTTTCTGCAATTGCAAAAATGAAAATTGAAAATTAATGAGACAAAAAATAGTTGTTTCATTATATTAAAAAAGATAATATTGGCTTAGAAGATAATTACTTTTGACAATCGTTTGACTTCTACTTAGTCGCTTTGCCATTCACAAATGCACAAATGAATGAAGCATGTAACTGACTACGTCTGCAAATACATTTAGGTGAATCACCAGTTCTCATAACAATATTTGAATCCATTAAGGAAAGGTGAATATTTACAGGTGATCGACGTTTCATTGTTTTCAACAAATACTTGCTGTAGTTTTGCTAATTCTGAAATGTTGTTTTAAACATTCACAAATCTACTTATTTTTTTGTTCTTAATGAAATACGTAGGCACTAAATGACTTGATGCGCTTAGTAAAAGAATATCAAATTTTGATATCATGTCAATGTTTATACACTCAACAAGGCCTTTAGTTAAACCCTCTCTAATGTTATTTATTTATTTCAAATGGCAGGCGTTTTGATAGCTATCATTAGTCCCCTAATTGACTTCGGGCTTCACAGAGGGAAGGTTCATCAAAGTAGCAGAAAGTCGAGGGGTAGGGAACAGAAGAGCGATTCACAGATGTAAAAGAGGCAGACAGACACGAAGGCAGAGAAAAAGGTAAGTACTGTGAAAGGGGTCGAATATGACAAGCAGTCATGCCATGCTATTTTGAAGTCAGAAATCAACTGCCGGTTAATAGCCTTTTATGCCGTATGAGTATACGTTGCCCAGTGTGCACCACGTGGAGGTAAATCTATCGCACACCCCACCCTCTCTAATGTAAGGACCCATTTATGGTGGAAAGCTCTAAGATCTACAAACAAATTATTAATGAAGATAACTTATTTAATCCAATAAGAAAGGTATAAAATACGTTTCATAAAATGGCTTAGGGTAATATTGTTACAAAAGGAATCTTTGCGCAAAAAAAATCCAGCCAATTTGTTGCAGATTGTAAGAGGTTGTTAATAAAATTTTGTGAAGTGGTTTCAACCTGCTTCGAAAATCAAAACTCAATTTGACATCTTGTCTAAATTTAGCATATTTGCAAAGCGCGAGAGTAGTCTGGAATATAAAAATTAGGTTAGAAATTGAAGGAAACTTGTATTTTGAATGCTGATGGGTATTTTAAATATAATTACCTGAGTATCGTTAATAATTTTGAACAATTCAACCAATTGAAGAGATGTAAACATTTCAAAACTAAACTAAGGAAAATGAACTTCAAACATGACTTTTAGAATTAATTTTCTATGAGTTACTTTACTTTTAATTTCTTCATTTACCACCACTCGGAAGACTCAGCGCTTACTAACTTACCGTTTTGTTAAGTAGTATGATAGCCTCTTCTCTCTTAGTTCAGACAAGATTTTGTTTATTCATAGTGACATATTTGAATTCACGGTAGGAAATAGGTTAAAGTGCTTTGATCTAACATTAGATGAAAGTGATCGATAATTGGAACTGAAGTTTGTGGGAGAGAACGAGACAATTAACCCCCAAATTAAATTGAGAAATTTGTGCTTCAGCTGGTGCTTATTATACAAGAGAAATCAAAAATAAAAGTATATGAGCCATATACACTCTGATTCCGAGTCTTCTATTTAGATATGAAATAAGATTTTCAAATTTATTAAATTCTGAAGTACTCTCGAAAATAGCCGAAAAATACGATATTTTGTCATTTTAATGTCATATATTATAAAATAAATCTTTGTTAATAAAACTTCACTTATAAAGAATTATTTTTACCGCACTTTAAGTCCTGATCCTTTCAATTATCTTTTACTCGAATGGATTTGTTGAAATCATGCAATGACTAGACATTCTAAACGGGCTTAATTAGTGTCACCGATTGCTTGTAGAGGTAGAATAAGAATAAATTTAAATGTCTTGTTGCAACTTAAAAGATAGTTGCTAATATCAGCCAGAAAATATTTTAACATTACGTTAAAATAGGTAAATTATTTTTCCATTGCATATATATTTAAATTGTTACTCATTGTTACAGTCAATGACTCATACAGCTGATCTCTACATCATTCGCGGTCACACTTCTTCTTCAATCTTTAAGAGGATGAACTATTCCAAGCATCATAATCTTTAATTAGTTTATGAAATCGTAGATATTAATTCGATCAGTGAAGTATGCGAAGTCTAATTGTCGCTATCCCACGGAATTATTAGATCAAAGACTTGTCCAAGTTTTTTGTTGCTTCCATTCTTCTTTCTGTCAAAGCAACAAATCTGAGTAAATCGTTCTCCTACAATTTCACTGCTAAGCTCTAAGCATAGCTCTTACAGTAGATCAGCTTGCAGATGGTGATTTGGATTGTCAAGAGCCATCTTTAGTCTTGCTTGATGTTTAATTGAGCAGTGCGATTCGATTATTAACTGACTCTTTAATTCCGAATAATGTAAAGAAAGAAATAATTAAACGGATTCGTCAATTTGGTTATGATCGATCTGAGGAATTAAATAGGCATATCAATATGATAGCAATTTTCTTTCCGAAATCAATTTATTATCATAATTAAAAATTTATTTATTTATTTATTTCAAATGGCAGGCGTTTTGATATTATTTATTTCAAATGGCAGGCGTTTTGAAAGATATCATTAGCCAATTAGCTGGCTTAGGGCTTCACAGGGGGGAGAACAGAAGAGCGATTCACAGTTGTAAAAGAGATAGACGGACACAAAGGTAGAGAAAAAGGTAAGGGGAATACTGTGGAAGGTGTCGAATATGACATATAGTGGGGTCAGAAGTCAACTGCCAGTTAATTGACTTTTTAGCCGTATGAGTATACGTTGCCCAGGGTGCACCACGTGGAGGTAAGTCTATCGCACACCCCTCATAATTAAAAATAATTATCTATTCAACATTAATCGAAAATATTGTTTCCTTTTGTTTGCATTATAGGTCATTCACCTTCTCACCCCCACCCCCCCCTCTTTAAACGCATTTCCACGTGGAATGTTGTATTATTGTTTAAACGTACAGGCCATTGATAAATTTATTAATATTGTAATAAATTTGTTTAAATGGCTGAAAAGTGTTTTCGCTCGAGGATTAATGCATTGTTACAATACCAGCCGTAGAGGGGAATTACATTGGATTATCATAAGTATTATTTTGCTGAAACATGTGTTCCAGTTATTCAAATTTGGATTAAAATTTAAACCATTTATTCGGCACTACTAAAAATGCAGTTTTTTCACAGTTAAACAAGGTTTGCAGTTTTGATTCTGGAGAAGGTAACTAGATTGTGACCTATCAAAATAATTCCAAAATGACGTATCGGCAAGGAGACCAGGTAAAGACCAAGAAGAAATAAAAAATTCATAATTGAATCAATTTTTTAACTGGACTTCAGGTATTCCATTCTGTTTTTTTCAAATTTTAAAGTTTCAATGAAACCATTTACTTTCCATGAGCTATTGTGTCAATTAAATATTTTGAAACTTTTCATTTATTCTAATTTCCTATCGACCATTCAAGAGTCATAATCACAATATCTAACATTATTTCAACATAATTTCACCTGAAAGCTTGATTTTAATGAATTGGATAATATATATTTTATTATTACGACAACGAATGTTAGCATATGTGCGGCATATGGCAAAAATACAAGCACTTATAAAATTCTGAAAAATTTAATTTGCTATTATTTAAAATTTCTTTGAAAAATTCTGTTTTTTAAGCAACAATTTCGTTTTGATACATGGGGAAGGCTGGGTAAAAATTGGTGTTTTGAAATTTATAAAATTTCAGATTATTTGTTGCTTTCTATGAGCAGAGTCTTTCAATAAAATTAAATTAATTTTAGCTATCTCAATATACTGATACAGTGCTAAGAAAGTGGAATTGGATTTGCCACTTTGGAATTTCAGGCAATTTCAATTGCGCATTATTCCATCTTGAAATCTTTCTTAATAAAAACAGAACCTATTAATCAGAAGGAAAATATTCAGATAATAACCACTCTTATATTTATCATGAGGGCATGCGACATCACAAGACACGACTAATAACTTAGAGGTGTTATGTCATGAAATCATTTTGTAGGCAGGGTGAGCGTTAAACTTACCTCTAAGTAGTGCACTCTGAAAAACTCTTACTCATACGGCAAAAAGTCTGTGATCCGGTAGTTGGCTTCTAACTACTAAGACCCGACACTATGTCATATCACGCATCTCCACAATACTCATCTTACCTTTTCTACAATTCTGCGTCTGTCTGTCTGTCCCTCTTACATCGGTAAATCACTCTTCTGTCCCTCCACTTTGATGTGTCTCCAATCTGTGAAGCCCGAAGTCAACTAAAGGGCTAATGATAATGATTAAAACACCTGGCATTTTAATTAAATGATTTTTAAGCAATCCATGACTCATTTTCCATAGTAGAGGGCAATCGCAACATTCTACATTAAAAATGTTCCTTGATCAAGAAGACAACGTCAAAATCCAATAGATTGGAATAGCAAGAGATATTCAAAGCAACACATACGCTCTATACAAAGACTTATACTACTAAAATCACAAGGCATCCAAATGGCACCTACCACGCAATTCGTTCAGGAGGGGGGAGGGGGGACAATTAGATAGATCAGTCTGCAGGGATCAATGCCTTGACGATTCGCATCAACTTGACAACAAGGTCACAAGCTTCACATTATCAAATCTGTAATTCTAGCCAAAATCAACAATGTCCAAGGGTATTCACCACGTACAAACTACTTTCTGTTAGTGATACGCTAATTTCCAGGGGGGAGTCGACGTAGGAAATCGAGCCGAGGAATCACCACCAACTACTGTCGTCTCTTCCAACACTTGTGCACCCTTAACGTAAACGCACTAATTAGACCTTCTTGATGCAAACCTCACCGAGAGTTACCAAGAGTACGAACTTCGATATATCCCTATTGATTTCAATTTTGAGGTAACCTCTTGTCCATTAATACGATTACCTGTTACCTTAAATGAATTAAGTACTGTCTCCAGTTTCATAGCTTCGCAAATTAAACTGAGCTCCATTGAGCCCTTGATTTATTTCCCTTTCTTCGGCTTGCTTATGAAATCAACCAAATTTAGTCTTCTATGCCATAATGAGTTGCAATTAGCTCTACAAAGTAGCTACAGGCCTTAGACTTCCACTCTGCATTTTAGCCTAAACTGATTTCTTTCCATTGTATTGCTTAATTGGCATTCGTGAAAGGTAAAAGAATAATGTCTTTCACAATCTAAATACGATTGATCATTTATTCCATTAAAACTGTTATTTTTCTAATCCAATGATTTGATTTCCCCAATTAATTAAGGTAAACAGAATTCGAGTACCATGAATACTTTAAGCATGCAATCGCTTGACAGGCAGGCACTTGAAATTAGTGAGGGCTTTTTTCGAGGTGCCATGTATTGAAGTCTGCGAAATTGGTGGATTTCAGCGAAAGCAATTATTATTTTAGAGGAAAATTCTTTTAGCTTTACTTACGGTAAGAAATTGTATCAGTTCCAAAACTTGGTTTTTTTCATCATAGAAGAGAATATTAATTGTTCACCTAATTTCTATATTTATTAAGAAATGCAGACAAAAATAACTTTGAATCACCTCTGATCTGAATGGCTAATATTGAAAGCCATCTGGTGTTCTAAATGGCGTAAATGGGGTGAGTTATTAGATGTTGAGGTTAACAAGTCAGCTATTAGAAATTACTAATTTTAAAGTTGGTTTCTAATGCATGAATACGCCTATGGCTGCCACGTCTCACAATGTAGTGAGTGGGTCTTTTCTGATAGCCAAATCCCACCAACGTTAAAGAAGACAAAAATCGGTTAACTGGATTCTTGGTTGTAAATTCGCCAGTTCCTGACAGACCGAATTTACCTTCCTCATTGCTGCCACGCCATCTCTTTCCCCCTCCCACCCCCGGCCCACGATTTCTTTTCCCACTCCATCCTCCTTCCATCACCCCCCCCCCCAAACTGCAATTGTTCAATACTCATTAGTCTGAAACAACACATAGTCTTCAGACTTGGTTCTTTAAGCCTAAGAAGGATTATTGTTTTCATACGAAGTAGGGAAGTGCGATAGACTTACCTCCACGTGGTGCACCCTGAGAAACGTATACTCATTCGGCATAAAAGTCTTTAAACCAGCAGTTGACTTCTAACTCAAAACTACCATGACCTCAATGTGTGCCATTTTCCACCATTTCCACAGTACTTATCTTACCTTACCTTTTTCTCTCTTACATCAGTGAATTACTCATCTGCTCCCCCACCTCTCGATCTCTTCTCACTTTGATGTTCCTCCTCTCTGTGAAACCAGTAGTCAGCTAAAGGTCTGAAGAAAAGTGTCAAAACGCCTACCATTTGAAATGAATGGATGATTTTCATGATTTTTTGACTAGTATAACTTCAGTCGAAAATTGACCTTCATTAACATTCATGTGAGGAAGAATTTACGCATAAATATGCATTTAAGGTTTAGGTAAAGTAAATACCGAAGAGTGGTTCATTAACTCATTTTTTAAATAAATCGAAAATCTGATTTTCAATAAAAAAAATTAGAAAACGATTCATAAATTTATCTAATTTATCAATGTTCTGATGACAGCTTACTACTTTGCCGAAAAAAATAATTGGTTTGATTTACACAAAAGAAAATTTAATTTCAAATCAACCAATTTTAAAGAATTCAATTATAATTTCGAATAATCTAATAGCATTAAATTAAATTAATTTCTACTTAGCGTGCCCTACTCTATATATTTGAAAATTATATATTTAAAATGGCAGCCATAAATTGCTTTCCAAGCGCCCACAGTAAATTTAGGCGAAAATATGGCTTTCATATTAAGCGTTTTAAAATGAGAAAAGGAAAAGTCACTATATTTTAGGGAAGAAATATTAATTCAATTTTCCCTTCATAGATCTCTACGCACTCACGAAACTTCGTTTTATAAGAAATCGTATCGCCATAGGATTGAAGTTTCAGCTTTTGCACTGCTATTCCCGTCTGTCGACTCAATTCTGGGACAGCTTTGTCAAGATCTGCTGAAGGATTCATAGAAATGGGTATTGTTTCTCCATTTTCTAATTGAAAATTTAAAACCACTTTTTCAAAAGCATTCTGAGGTCGAGGTGTAATGATCATTTCAGAAGGTGTATCGTTGAGACGCAATGAATCAATTCTTTCTGCTATAAATCTGTCCAAATCAGAGAGTTCGTTTTCAAAGTCACTGCTTACGCTATCACAGTGAAAAATCGGTAACCGTGGAGCTCGATTTTTAAATAATTCAGCTTCATTCGTGACAATATGGTCAACCACCTTTTCACTGTATTGATTCAATTTTAATTCGCCATTTTGATTGAAGATGCTAGGCCTTCGATGCTTGGAGATTCGGCTTATTGAATGCACATCTATAAATGGGGTACTGGTACTACTCACCAAAGTAAGACTCTCGGTTCCTGGGGATGTCAACGTAGAGCCCTGAATACGCAATACACTGTCGTGGTTAAATTTGCTTTCAGCACAATCTGGAGCTTCGTATAAGTTTTCCGTAATGTCGTCATCGGATTTGCATACTCCATCAGCCATTGATAAAGCTTTATCAACTGAAAGGCTTTGTATTTCACTCGATATCTCTTTCAACTCAAACAGAAGGTTTGAGTTGCTTTCAATTCTGTAATCTCCAAGTTTTCTATTTTCTTGCAGAATTTGACCCTTGTAGGTTAAAACTCCACTTTCAATCGTTTCTTTAAGGTTATTAATGACCTTATCTCGTAGTTCACGAATCTCAGAATCCGGTTTTAATTGAGATGTAATTACTAATTCAGGAGAAAATCGAATGTTCAGTAAGATAGGAGTAATCAGTCTTTGGCTGAGTACCACTAATACAGTACAACCGTCATATATACCACAATCTTTTATAGTTAATTCGTCTTCCAGGAAGAATCCATTAAAAATGAGGATCACACCCTTTGAGCCGATGGAGCATCGTTGACAGGCCTCCTGTCGTAAGTGATAGACAAGACAGGTTGGCTCCAATTCCACAATGCCAAGGTCGTGTTTAAGGGATTCCAATTTGATATGCATGCTGAAAAATATCAACAATGTTAATCACAAGAAAGAGACCTTATATTATGCCAGAACATGGGATAAATTTATATTCCCTTCTAATTGAATGACGAAACCACTTTCTGCTCATTAAGAAAGAGAACACTACAAGGTATAATTATATTAAGTCATTCAGCTGCATGATATTAGCCAATTGTTTGAGAGGGTGAGAGAGAGAGTTGATACGAAAGAGGAAACTAGAGAAGATCTTCAAGTTTGAAAGGAAGTAGAGCCAAGTTTCAAATTATTATGAATAATTGAAAACGTTAGGTGATTATTTGATAATGAAAATTATGCAAATGTCCGAAAATTCCATTAAAATAATACACAAAATATTGCCTATCAAAAATGACACTGCAACTACTTGCTCTGCTAATATTGAAAGATAGTCAATCAGAAATTTCACTCCTCAATCCAATTACTATGCACTATTTCACTAATGGTGTAATTGATGAGCTCTGATGACAGTGTGCATTACCTCGCTCATGGGGATATTTGATTTAATATAAGTCAAAATGAGGGCTTTGTCGAATTTATATTTCAGTTTGGTAGGGAAGAGAAGAATCTGGAATTCCAAGTTTCTTTCCGTTTATTACTTAGTTTATGTTGATTAAACCTGAGGACATTATTCCTTCAATTATTTTATATCTTATCTACCGGGTTGCACGATAGACTTACCTCCACGTGGTGCACCCTGAGAAACGTATACTCATACGGGAAAAGTCTATAAACCGACAGTTTACTTCTGACTTCAAACTACCATGACTCGACCGTATGCCATATCCTACGACTTTCACGATACCCATCTTACCTTTTCTCTGCCTCAGTGTCTGTCTGTCTCTTTTCTATCTGTGTGTCAATCTTCTGTTCCCCTTCTCAACTTGTTCTGTTTTTGATGTTCCTCTCCTCTGTGAAACCCGAAGTCGGTTCAATGGCTAATAAAGACTATCATAAAGTCTGACATTTTAAATAAGTGGTTTCTTTATCAGATATGTTACCGCCTTGGAAAAGGAATGTCACGAATCATAAGCTAACCCCCACATTAACTTCATTAAAATGGTGTACCAAGTACATTAATTTACAACTTTATAAAACCAAAACTAATTGGCAAATAAGATACATGCCTTTCAAATTCTCGTTTGTTGGAGAAAGGATTTGCGATGCATTATCTTCTCTGCAATTTCTCCTTTATAATGTAATATTTGAACCAAAAGACTATATTTGTGGAATATTTCCTCTTCAGTTCATTTATAACGCCGTTAATTCGTAAGAATTATTTAAAATTTACACATCCATCAAATTGAAAATAACGATGATTAGTTGTGCGACTAATTTATGTTTGATTTGAATAACCAGATATATTGTAGTTGTGGGTAATTTATTCGAAAACGAAACCTACATATGCACAAATTGCTTGCTATTTACTGAACAAGGGTGCTCGGATTGGATAGAAGAACCTTAAACCAGACCGCGATATGGACTATAATTTCATCTAAAACCTTCCTTTGAGTAATCCGATTCCATGAAAAAGTAAAATGCAACCTGCATTTATTTATTTTAAAATGGCGGACTTTATGATAGTCTTCATAAGCCTTTGAACTGACTTCGCGTTTCAAAGAGGGGAGAAAAAGTAGAGAGGGAGAACAGAAGAATGACTCACAGATAGAAAATAGACAGACAGACACTGAGGCAGATAAAAGGTAAGATGAGTACCGTTTAAGTGGTAGGATATGGCATACAGTCGAGTCATGGTAGTTTGAAGTCGGTTTGTAGACTTTTTCGGTATTGATATACGTTTCCCAGAGAGCACCACGTGGAGGTAAATCTATCCCACACCCCATGGCAACCAACATAGAGTCACAACTAAAGTAAACTGATCAAGACGCTATAGGAATTTTGACTTGATCGGGTCGTCTTGGACAAAACCATCAATTATGTTGATTCAAACCTCTAATACTGCAAATCTTCTTCTTTAGAGAATCGAAGCATAAACGATTAAACTAGAAGCTGCAAACTCAGATCGAATGGGATTAGCAAAGAAGAAAGTTAGGCTCTTTCACTACAGACTTGACCACTATTTTTCTCCTTCGTGCAAACAAAGGCCAATTACCAATTGTCTTAAATCGTCCAGAGGATGAGATTTTTCAAATGTCAACCTCAGTATGGAGGTATAATTTTGTGCGAATAACCTTAACATAAAATCGCTTAAAAGAATTTATTCCAAATTTTCCTATGGGCTAAATTTCCATATCCTTTACCACTCCTGAGCAACTGTGCCCGATAGGGGAACTTTACGCCAATCTCACAGCGAACACTTGTACATCATGCAATAGTCACATAACTGCTTACTCTGCCGAGATTGTATATTAGGCTTTTAGCACTAACATAACGTAATTACAACTAATTCAAAACCAAGGCCATTTATGTTAATGTCTACTGATTAAACAAGGTGGGTATGTTCGGCCTGCAGACTTGTTGCTATATCGGACAATCTTTGAATACATTTTTGCTATATTTACTTTTGAGGGGTGTGCGATAGACTTATCTCTACGTAGTGCACCCTGCGCAACATATACTCATAAGGCGAAAAAAATCTATTAACTGGCAGTTGACTCAGACATCAAACTACCATCACCCCACTGTATGTCACATACTACTACTTCACAGTACTCACCTCACGTTTTCTCCCTACCTTTGTGTCAGTCTCTTTTTCATCTCTGGAACACTCTTCTTCCCAACCCTCCATCTCGAATTTTTTTTCCGTTTGATATTCCTTCCCCTCTGTGAAGCCTGAAGTCAGCTAAAGAGCTAACAATAACCATCTAAACTCCTGCTATTTGATATAATTAAATATTTGCATTAGAAACTATTATGCATATTGAAAAAAAATTGATAAAGCAGATTAAAATGTTTAACTTTTTAAATAAATTCTCTAATAATTAATAACTCGGCTAGAAAATCGTATCAATGGTACTAGTTCGGAATATAATGCCTTTTAGGCAACCTGAAGGTTAAAGATTTCGGCATAAAATCATGGCTTTCAGGAAGAGTTGATATAATTATTTTCTGCTTATCTTTAACGCTTCAGTTATTTGAAGTGGTTAAGCTCTAGAGGCAACAGAATGAAAATTAAGTTACTTATCATTCGGAAACCAGTTTCTTCACTAGAATGAGCAAATTCTAGCTTACACGTTGAATTTACTAATATTAGAAGATTTTGTGGATAAGTCATTTCCAAGGTTTGAGTTGAGAAGGTTTACTTTACCATAATTCACGATTTGTACCAAGTTCGAACCCATCTAGCATAACTCAACTCAAAGCACGCAGTTTAAAGTGTCTGTCACACTTCGACTGTTTTCCTGGAAATAAAGTAAGGAAGTACATAATAATCTAAAGCAACTTTTGAGGTAATCAAAAATGGCTTTTGGTTACATAAATCGTTCCTATAAATCGCTCGTCTTGGTAAGACATTTCTTTGCTCTGACCAATCACTGCCCTCATAATATTGACCAAAAGAAATACTTAAGTCACGTTTATGATTACTTTAGATTACGAACTGGAAAATAAATATATGACCAAATTAATATGTTTCCCACGGTATGTATTAATTCTATAATGTTCTCAAAGCTAATTTTTTAGATAGCAGAAATATATCGATTATTTAAAAGCTAAGAAAATCGGGAATTAATCCCGCAATGAGATTTGTAGTCATTTTTAAATTAAATCACAAAAGCCTGCCATTTGAAAAAATAATAATTTTTAAATTAAACAGAAATATTTTCTCATATCCACAATTTCTTCCAAACGTCTGACCTCTCCAAATTCAAATTCATTATTATTGTGAGGTTAAAAAGCATCTAATTTCATTATTTCCTGTTTCACCTTTGCGTTATTTATTGCTCAATTCGGAATTGAATAAAGGCAAATTTCACAAATTTCTTAGTGATGTTTAAATTCTTACTTAGTATATTTAAGTAGCAATACATTTTGGAATCTAGATTCTGAGCTAATTTATGATCGCTTTCCTTTAAAAAAACTAACCTATTATACATGTCCCGAGAAAAGAATGATTTGATATCTAATTAGTAATATGTTAGAAAAAATCATGAGGAGGTAGGCAAATTTTTTTTTTCTCTTGGTATGATCTTTATATTTCTTAATAAAATGCTCGAATTCGCATTTTGTCGAATCTTTCAGTGGGTCGTATTACCCCGAAGACAAAAGAACACTCTCAAGAGTCCAAAACTTGGAACTGCGCTTAAACATGAGTGCTGAGTACACCAAGTTGTCCACTCTCTCTTAGAGGATGCATTTTTAAGATTTCTATTTCAATTTTTATGTGCTAATTTCATCTCCATCTCTTGTGAATGAGTGTATGTCCATGATACCAATTGAATTAATTAATTGGTTGACTATTTCATTCCAGTATATTATAATCTCCTTACAATCAAAAGCCAGGTGGATTAGGCAACTAGCAATTGATTGTAGAGCTAATGCCAAGGAATCGAAGAAATACAAAAATGAGAATATGGGCCCAAAGGAAATGAAAGTAAACTGTAGCAATGGAAACAAGAAGCTCTTGATGATTAACGTTTGATGAATATTGATTGATATCTCTGAGATTCTTTGAACTGACTGAAGTTATCATCGTCTAAATACCTATTTATTATTGAAAATTGTGTGCTCATTGTGCATTGGAATAAAACAGCGCACAGTTCTATAAGGGCTGCAGACTGTAATAGTAAAAATGGTGCGACAGGTCAACCAATTTTAGTTCAGACTTTAGCAACATGTGATGGCAATTAACGAAATTGGATCAACTTTATACCTACTTTGGTCGATGTAGGGTCATGTGCACCCCCTCTCCCCAAACCCTCTTGAAGTTTCTAGCCTTGTAGACTGCAAATTTTGCTCTTCAACACAGGCAATTTGACAAAAATTGCGTTCAAAATAACAAGAATAAGCTAAAATGCTTAAAATATTCCCATTTCAATAAAATAGGCCATGGAAAGTAATGATGAAATTCAATCACACACGACATGTGTAAGATCACTTTGCCTTGTAAAATACACTGCTAAACCGCCGTGACATTTCGATATACCACACATTTCTGCCATTCTCTTCACATAAACCGACCTATTTTTCGCATCATGTAGCACTAAAGTTAAAGTTAAGGTTATCTGGGAAATACTATTTACAACTTATAACACCCTTCAAAGTTCAGGAACAATTAAAACCAAAAGAAATGTCAATTATGAAATAATTTTAGCAAATAAAAGTGACGCAACCTTAAAATAAAATTTAAAATCGAATACAGAATATTTTCGGTTTTATACCATTAATTAACTGAATTTTCTCCCGGAATAATGCAATTTCAGCAACAGTTAATTAGGTTAAAATGAAATTGATTAACTGGAACTAATTTGTTCCTCACTTGATCGAAATGGTGTTAAATTTGCAAAACAAATTAAAACAATTGCGCAATAGTAAGGAATTACATTAGAAGGATTCGGAAGAATTTCATTCAATTAATTTTACCTACACCAGTTGCTCAAAGAACAATAGGTTTAGTGGAATGATTTTATTGTCTTTAAAATAGTTTGTTGGAATAAAGGGTTTTAAAAAGTTAAAATGATTACTGAACAATAGATTATTTTGAAGAAATGTGGTTCTTGTAAATATTACTGAGAATCGAAGCAACTTTAAAATTTCCGCACCGGCCCAGGCTTCTTGAATACAAGGGTACTTGCATGTACAACTCCGTACTGGCTTAAGGGGTGATGTCCTTCCATTTGGACACAGCCTTTAAATAAGCGCAGTCTCTCCTTGTCACTGTCGGATATTCTGGATTTCACGGCCTCTAGACCATCCGCTACTGTGGCTGTTGTTGGAAGTTCTATGATCATCTTTCTGGAACCATCTGTGAAGTTGACTTCCATCTTATCAGTACTTTTACTCTTTTCTAGCATAGGGCTTTCACTGATGGGCTTTCTGTTGAATACGGACCTTCCTGGACGGTGACGAAAACCTCCAGGAATCACGATTGTTTTGGGCTCCATAGCGGTCTGCCATGGTCCTGGTGATTCTGGCCCGTTTCTATTATTTATTGAACTGTTCATTGGAGAATGTTCAGTGGGAAGTTGCGGCGAATTTCTGGATGGATACTGTTGTTCGGAGATCGGTGGAGGAATACTGGACTCAGTGAGTTGATTAGTTTCGGGTTCAGCCTTATCTGCTTCCATAAGAGTTGGTGAAGGCGAAGGTGGCAAGTCTGTGGCATACGAAGGTATATCTTCATTCGGCTCTTCGCTTTCTTCAAATGTGGGAAAATCTTCCAGAGCTTCCTTCTCCAAAGCTTCTTGTCGGTGGTTTCCTTGATAGGGCCTATCCAATCCATTTTTCCTATTCACTTCATTCAACCTACTGTTTTCTTTCTCATCCCGGTCTAAATAGCTGAAGACTGTAATCCTAGAGCCTTCTTTAACTTTATATTCCTCCAAAGTTCGATCGTCCTCCATGATATAGCGAGAAAACGTGAGAAAGTTGTTTTTGTCGAATAGCTTATCTTTGATTGTCTTTTGAAGCTTCTGTTTAAACTCTCCAACCGACCAGTTCACGCAAACAGGAATATAAATCATCTTTCCCTTGCCGAAGTCAACCTCAATATTAATCCGGATTTGTTCACCTCTTCGAAGAAAGAGAAGGACCTTACAAACATCACCAAAGCAGTAATTGGAAAAACGGTGGCCATCTTCCAGTACCTCGCCGTTACTTGCCAACGTCAAGTCGGATGGGGGAATATGAATATT
Source organism: Rodentolepis nana (assembly GCA_900617975.1). Lineage (NCBI taxonomy): Eukaryota > Metazoa > Platyhelminthes > Cestoda > Cyclophyllidea > Hymenolepididae > Rodentolepis > Rodentolepis nana. Next base: position 1,110 of record UZAE01000812.1, on the reverse strand, counting down.
CTGACTGATGATATGTTTCAAATTTTCAACGGTAAATTCCTTGTCGGCCTTTAAGGAAAGAATTGTGGTATCCAAGTGCTGAACCTCTACGAGCATTATAGAGCTAAACAGATATGGAATGAAAACTGAGGAAATGAAGGAGGGTTAACTTGAGTGCTCAAGGTTTACGGTAACTCGATTATCAAGAAATTATTAGAATGAATTCTTATTGGTTAGTTCACTAACCAATCCGAAATGGTTGCTGCTTAATAGTGAAATAGAAAAGTAGCATTCAATAACAATTTGCGCCATTTTAAAAAAAACAGAAACAATTTTTGATGACCGAGGAAAATATTTCAAGGATAAATTAACAATTTATATGGTCGACTTTTGAGTTAATTGAATTCCCATGAAATAGATTTGACAAATACATGTAAGGGAATTTTTCCATTTGCAATTATAAAGATGCACAAACACCACACCTCTTAGAGAAGGGGGAAGAAAAGCCAGACACATGAAAATAGACCTTTCTTGTGACAGCTAATGGTATAGGGCCTGGCTGTCTTTTCACTCAAGTTAATTTGTGTCATTTCAAACAAGTATAACTGGCATATGGGTCTAAGGTATGATATAACGCTAGTATACTGACTCTGTCTTCGTGCGCCGTCTTAGGAGTTGTATTTTTAAATTTCTCATCGAAATCAAGTACAAAATGGAATATGGGGGGGGGGGAATCGAAAAGAGAATGGCAGTGGAGTTACTTCACTTAATTTTCGGGAGCTGGTTGTTGAGCATTCATGTGCATGTGCAGTTTACTGCTTCATGTTCTAAAATTCATGATTCTTCATCTACAAAACCAATAAACTTACTACCGGGGTGGGGGGTGGGAGGAGTTCCGAAAATCCTCCCAGGGCGGTTAAACGGAAAATTCCGTTTCTTGACACTATTTGTGGAACCAAATAACCGCCCACCCGAATAAGCGCCCGAACGCTAATTAACGGATTGTTTAATTTGTGACATGATTCGTTTTGACTCCCTGCTGAGAAATTCGGACGCCGCCACCCCCTCTGTCATATAAGGCTTAACTAGAGTGGCTGACCCCCCCCCCCCACCCCACCAACTCGCTAATCG
>UZAE01000811.1:0-17964 GCA_900617975.1 Rodentolepis nana | reverse complement strand
GAAAAAGGTTTTTTTTTGTAAAACAACGGTATAACCGGAGGATTTGCTAATTTATAAGTGCATTGATTAAATTATCTCAAAAGCATTTACGTCTCAACCGGTAGCAAGCAAATTGATGCTCATTATATTACACTAGTAAAGGTGCTTTAGGCGACAGTTGCACATTAATTTATTTATATCAAATGGCAGGCGTCTTGATGGTTATCATTAGCCCTTTAGTTGACTTCAGGCTTCACCGGGAGGAGAAGGAACATCAAAGTGAAAAAAGTCGAGATGCTGGGGATGGGGGAACGGAAGAGGGATTCAAAGATGTATAAGAGACAGACACAAAGGTTGGAAAAAGGTGAGGTGAGTATTGTGGAAGTAATCGAATATGACATACAGTAGGGTGTTCTGTTAGTTTGAAGTGAGAAGTCAACTGCCGATTAATAGACTACCGGGGTGCACCACGTGCAGGTAAGTCTATCGCACATCCCAGTTGCATATTAATGATAAATATGACTTGCCAATTTGGAGTATGATTCGCGATCTTACTCAATGAATGGACTTTCTCTTTAAAAAACATTGACTGTTTTTAATTGCAAAATTTTCCTATCAATTTGATAGGAGAAGAATTATTTAAAAATTTCGTGTTTCTTAAACGCTTTATTGCTTTGCCAAATAATTTACAAATTTCATAATTATTAAACATTTAGCTTAGCATAGTGAAGTAAAGACGAATTTGACTTTATTTATAAAAATTTGCTGTTCAAATCCATAAATTATGCTCCTAATTTGAGAAAATACAGTTTTGTTTAAAAGAAACAGATAATTGCTTCCTTTTCTTTAATTTTAATTTTAAATGCAATAGCGTAATCCTTTTATTAAAATTTAAGCATCCTATCATTAACACCTTTGTTAGTGGTTATTTTATTTAAGTAATCTGACTTAGATCTAGACATATAATTGTGGCATGTAATGATTGATATTATATTCAGTTTATTTCTCATATAAGTTGTCTTTGAATTATATATTTCATAACGTAAGTTAAAATTGAAGATCATACACAATCACCTCATTAAGATAGACTTCAAAAGTTAAAATGAAACCCAAGTGGTTTATTTGAGAATTATTTCAATACTTTCGGTGTATTGAAAATAATTTTAGAACAAGATAATTAGTGAAAGTAATTCATACTTAAAAAAAATTTAATTTTAATAAATTACTGGTAAAATGACAATCAGTGTGCCCGGAAATCACGTTTTAGTATTTATTAGTAATGCATGGTTTGAAATTAAAGTATTTTTAATTCTTTATGTAATTGAGAAAATCTAAATAATGCTATAAGAGAAGAGCATAAAAATAAATTTCACCACGTTTACTTGATAACTTGATAAGCGTTTGAAAAGGCTATTGGCTTTCGTCTCAAAATCTACCTTTCAACACGCTCTGGCGATTTCGATTTTTTGACCAATTTAGCCGAAATTCACTTATTTTTTCAAAAAGTCAGTTTTATTATTATATTTAATTCAGAACGTATTTTAAAACTTTGATGAGAAGTTACCGTCCTTTAATTATAATAAATCAAACCTGCTGGTCGCTATGACCATTTGAATGGCAATTAAGCCTTCAATTGTTTTCTTTTAAATTTTGTGACAAATCGAAAGAATTTTTAGTACATAATTTTTTTCCTTATGCAGAAATTGTTCCAAAAGCGCATAGTCAAAAACTATGGTAAACCAAATTAAAAGGTGCAAAAAAATTTCATTATCAAAATTAAGCGTACAAAATTGTTGCATTATTGATATATGCAATTTTAATTTATTAAAGTTTTGATATCCAGCTTGTCGAAATATCATTTTAAATCACCAAAATATAAGCAACAAAGCTAAGTGGAAGATGGATACAAGTCGGACGCAACTGAAACGTTACCTGATTGGTTACCTTGTGGGTGATCCAATCTAGTCATTAGACGGGGTGCGTAATGCCTACTCGTAAATAGAAGCTGACACAACCAGGCACTAAAAGAACCGAAGGCGTATAGTTACTCCATCTTAACTTTTCATTCCTCTTTTCATCCGACTTGGACTATGCAATCTTAATTTGCAGAGATGAACGATACAAGCTATGTGATTGACCATAATGACAGCCACCCCTCTGTACAGCCCTCACCAATTGCCTGCCAATTTACAGATTTCGAATTTGTCTGTTGGTTTTATATAAATACCATAATCTGTCTGATTGGATTCCTATTAAATATAATCAACATTGGCGTATTTGCTCAGAAATTCTTTAGTGCTACAGTATATACCTACATGTCGGCAATATCATTTACGGATGCATTTAAACTCTTGCTGATGTCTCCAATAGGATTATTAAGGTACGAATTATAAACGAAAACGATTTTAAATCTTTTCCTTTCTTTAATGATTCGTTTCATTAATTGTTGATGTGGTGTAACAATTACCTTGAAAATGGGTCGTTTAAAGTATTTAGATGTGAATTAAGATTTAGCGCAAATTTACTATTTACATTTCTAAAGTTTATCTTATGCCATTTGAAATGAATCTAAAATAGAAAGGCATTGAAATCCCATTGATCCAATTTACTTAGCGTTGATCTAAAATATACACAAAGTAATTGAAGTAATGAATCGTGAAGCAAACGTTCAAGCCAACTTTTTATTTTAGGTCAAATGTAAAGCAGATACTGAAATCAAATGAGTTTTGAAAATATATTCACTATTGGAAGCTGTTAAAAGCAATTAAATGTTTTTAAATATTTCCAGTCATTTGAGTATCACCCCACCCGTAATTAAGCAGAGACCATCGTAAACATCAATTATGGTATTGGGTTGCATTAATTGGTTTTCCTTTAGATAGGCAGTATTCAATTTAGGAAGCATAATTTAACCTATGCAATAAGACTATTGACTTCCAGAAGCGTCCTGTAGGATTGTCATCGTACACTCGATTTCTACCTTTACTTAATAAAATATAGTTTCAAATATTAATTTAACTTCTTACACTTTCTCAATGAGCCCTTTAATTGTTCTCAATAATTGATTTCATATCTAATATTATCCCTCAAAATTAGCTTTCCCCAAGTTTTCAAAACTACACTAATGAAAATTGTTATCATTCGTTCTTTAGTTTAAATAATTGTTACTAAAAATTGGTTGATCTTTATTTAAAAAAATGATCCTATAAACAATTGCTATTTGGAAAGTCATTAGGAAAATACTATGGTGAAATTTGCCCAAAAAATACTTCCAGTTTTAGCTTCACTGTTTTTTAAATTGGGAAAGAGAAAGTCGTTGCCTTAAAGTAATGCCTTGCGCTTCATAAAAGCAACTTTACGTTTTTAATTTTATTGTTTTATTGTACACCATTTGAGAAAAAAGAAAAAAGTGTAAGTGCAATAAATAATACCTTTATTTTTTAAATCCGCAACACAAATGTAACCCAACTACACTTATTATATAAAATAACATAGATTTATAAAATTAAATTAAATTATCGTTATAAATTTGATCTTAGCTTAAGCATTTAAGATCTAGGTTTTTTCAATTAAAGAAATGCATTTAAATCATTTCACTTTAATCAATTTTACCACATGCTTCCAGAACTTCTAAGCCCTTTTATAAATTTTCGAAAGCAAACATAAAACCATGAATCAAATGCATCAACCTATTACTGTTAATAATTACCTGAAAGATGTGTTCGAGCTTTGGAATAAGAAGTCTTAATTCTATTTTGGCTATTTCGTGGTAGTAACTGCAAGTGTTAGCCAGACAGACAGAGAGATTACAGGTTAGTGTATAAAGTACAATTAGTTCTGTGTGTTTTTTTCAGCATTTATCTTAAACAACGAAAAGGCCCTGGACGTATTTGTTGCGGGTATTTTTTTCAACTTATAATAGCCCATAATAGACTTCTTTTCCCTTTTATCAGATAATTGTCGAGTGTCAATAAAAAAAGTGTAGCAGTATGGTTGAAATGAGATATATATTTTTGAAGAAAAATATTTGCCCTCAGTTGTGTTTGAGGTAACATATGCTAAAGCACCTTTCGTAATTCTTAGAAGTTGCGGCAATAAGTATGTTCTCCACGTTAGTGCCATTTTATTCAATCGGATTAGATTTTGCAGACATCGAAATTTGAATTATTGCTTCAAATTCTAGTTTTCATTTGACATTATATAAACAGCGACTTCATTTCAAAATGGGTTTTACGAAAATGTAGCAAAATCAAAAGATAATATATCATGAGAACGGTGTTTATTTTGCCTATAATACACTTCATTAAAACGAAGGAACTCTTTTATAAGTGCTTCTACTGCCGTATAGGAGCCGGGATTAAATTACGTGGAGTTTATTACGGAGCTATTGAGATAGTCTAATATAATCGGATAATGTTTTCACACTTTGAATTTCCGCATATTTGTAATTTTAACACTTAAAATTATATAATTTCAAATTTAGTTTACATTTTAGATAAACCTATTAAAAGACTTCAAGCAGTTAATGGAAAGTACAGTTATCACCATTGATATTGAATAAAAAAATGATAAATTACTTTAGATATTAAACTAGGAGAGGACTAAGGAATGAATTTGTTTAAATTTTGGTTAATTGATCCTGATTTTGGTTTCAATGTTTGACTTACTTTCTGTTGCCCCAGTGTTCAATTAAAAAATAAACATAGAAATTTTATGTTGGACAAATAAAGAAATTTAATGTCTTTTATTCCGTTTAATTTTTTTCACTCACAGTTATTTTTAAAATTTCAAATTGTAAATTTTTAAAGCAAATTTTCGCTCCTAGAAAGTTTTAAATTTTAAATAATCAGTTGATAAAGCAGTTTCAATTGTTTCTTTTAACAATTTTATTGGTAAGGTTATTAGCGGTAGTAGAATTTACACGATTTACAATATGCACATATATAAAACAAAAATTAAATCATATTTTACAAGAATTAACCTACTTCAGTCCACGTTTTGCAGTATCTTGTCAAATCTCATCCATAGCCAATAGTTAACCAGTTAAAAATCAAAATGATTTAAAAATGTGCACGTATAGTATTTTAATTATTATTCAGCGTTAAAACTGAAAAAAACATGAATATTTGAAAAGCATTGAAAGATTTTCTATTGGACGTTTAAAACTACTTTAGGACTGGTCTTTTTGAAAATCTATAAATGATTAGCATTACATTTTGTTAGAGTATCGTATCGACCATGTTAATAAAGATAACATAACCGATATGAAAATTGGCCTGATTTATTGTATTATTTCAATTATGAGAAATTTAACATAGAATAGCACTAAAGAATTTGTTTAAAAAAAAGATTACATTATTTCTTTCTTATCAGCATAATTATTTCGAATTGAGTGTGTTCGTACATATTCATGCATATGTAAATTTAAACCATTTTAAATCCTCATATATTTTGGTTGTAATTTTACTTCATTTCCAGTCCGTGATTTATTAGCAAAGCAGAGTACTTGCTGGCATATTCTGCTTTTAATTAGAGAATTTCACAGTGAAATAGTACGTCAAAATGAGCAAAACTTGAAAAGAAATTTGGAGCGACGCAAAAATGAACAGAAATTCAAAGTTGTTTCGAGGTCATTAAATGAATTTGTTTGCTTTTCTCAAACTCTTGCAATTCTATTGCGGTAAATTTCCATCGCACTTTGCATCCACTGCTTTCGACCATTTTTAATAGAGTGATGAATGCATCTAGTGTTTCTAGTATTTTGATGTAAACATGCCTCTTGTATTTAGAAATTATCAACCATTTTTTGATTTTCCTTAAAAAATGCTATTTGAAATAGCAAACATCTCATTATATCATTTCATGAGTCAATTGAGTGAATTTTGGCATATATTTTAAGTCCGAGAGATCACTGAAATTCATTTTCCTGAAAACTTTTATGCGCAATTTTGAATCACAATCACAATATTGATTATTGGACAATTAATAAATAGTTCCGTTAATTTTTGCTTGCTGTCGTTTTTGTAAATCAAATATGGTTTTCAATATACTTTCGAATTTTTATCTGTGCACTAATTTCCAGCATATGTTATAATAGCTTACCAAAGTCATAACGTTTCGGATAGCTAATGAATTTCTTTAATTGCCCTAAAACGTTTGTTCTTACATGTATGCCATTATATGCACTTACCTCAAACCCCGAATAGTCCATAAAGTACTTAGTTTATATTAACCGATTGATAAAGTGTTTTGACACATATTAACAAAAGATTAGATACCTTATATTTTTAATCATTTTCACCATTTTAACTTCTTTTAATAGAGTTTAATCAATCCAATCATATTTGCAAGCATCTCTTCAAGCATAATGATATTTGACTTAAATTGTTCATTTACGCTAGAATTCAACTATAATTTATAGACATGAGTCCAAAGGTGTTGAGTATAAAATACAGGTTTCAGGAAACGTTTCATTGTAACTTATAAAAAAGTTGTATCAATGAAAGTATGCAATTGTATTTTGAAAGTACAAATAAACTGTATTTATTAAGACAAATTTGTGCTAAAATCCCCATTACCTACTCTCTGGCTGTACTGCCATAAATCCATAAAACACTATTACAAACTCCAAAAAAGCTTAATTAAATTTTCTACTGGGTTTATCGTCGATAAATTATTGATTTTAGAATAAATATTTTCCATTGCATACCCGTTTTGAATATATTTTGTATTGAAAGAATTTCAATTGTTCAGTTCAAAAATAAACATTTTTTCCATTGTATTTTGGGCGAATGAAAGCCAATTCGTCTCATAGAAATACATCGTGCTGTTTTATCTATTTGTTACATATACATATATATATATATATGTTATAATTTTGGCGAAACCAAAAGTAATAGGGCTGTTTAATAGAAAAAAATGTAGAAAGTGAATGGAATTTTAGAATCGGTTTATAAAATATTCATATTGTAGGTGGTAGAGGATCTGTAAATCACGTTGCTCTTTACTGAAGCATTCCATATTTATTAATAAATTATTCAATTTGATGTATTTCCTTCAATCTTTTATTTTTTTATTATATGTGTATATGCATAATGAATTATTGAATTATTTGAAGTGCATTGGCTCAATTGAAAGAGAAAGACAATTGAAATTTTAACATGAGTTCATTAATCAATAACAGATATTCGAGAAATACTAATGTGAAACCTCTTTCGATCACTTTGTTATTTTTTTTGTTTCAGTGCTTTTGCACGGTGTAAATTACTACAGATATCTCTAGTTTATTTGACAAATTTACCGTTCAATTTCTGTTATTTGAAGCTCAGGCAAAATACTTTAATAGAGGGTGAACAATACGTTGGGCCTCTATGAAAAATCGCTGTCCAATGAAATAAATAATATGCTTTTTCCATGAAGAAATATTATCTCCGTTCCAAAAATAATTGAAGCTTTTATTGTGAACTTCAATCCTCCCATTAACTATTTTTTTTGCATTCTAGATGCGCGGGTCACCTGGAGAATTGCAACGATCCCAATTTCAGGCAGTTTCGTTTTTATGCCTACTATTTTAACAATTACTTTGGTCACGGAATGGCCAATTCAGCGGAAACCGCTTCGGCCTGGCTAACGGTATTAGTTTCGGTTGAGCGTTATATGGCAATGAAATATCCAATGCTAGCCCTCACATACTGCCGACATAGCTCAGGCCGAATGCACGTGATAATTATAATTCTCCTTTCCGTGGCCTTTAACGCGCCCCTTTTCTTCACCACTCGATGTTCACGCAAAAATGTCACTACTGAAACCGGTGAGTCGAAGGAAATACTTGTCACATACTACACTGCCTTCGGAAAATCCACCGACTACGATATCTTCACGTGGTTTCGCTTCGTCTTGGTTCAAATTGTTCCCCTAATAGCTCTATGTATTTTCAACAGTCTCCTTCTTACCGTCGTGAGTGAGAGTTATCGCAAATTGCGAACGCAACAGGAGGTTAAGGAGATATCTCACGATGGAAATAGGGAGGTGCCCAATTCTAGCAAACATCAACGCACTGTCAAGCAGTTGCAAATCGAGCGTCGGCAACGGGCGCAGACTAAACTAACTCTCATGCAAATATGTGTAATATTTCTCTTCCTTATTGGCCAGATTCCCCAAGCCTTCTCCTTTGAAAAGATTGCCAATGTGATAATGCCCGTGTGGTGCGGCAAGTGCTGCAAATTTCGCATTTATTATCAAGTTATAAGCATATTGCTTAGTCAAATTGGCTTCTCTTTGCCATTTTTCATTTACTTCTCCCTTAATAGACACTTTCGCAAAATCCTCCTTACCTGTTGTAAGTCGAAACCCACCGAGCACTGTACAACACGATATTCACGAGCAACCATAGTTGAATCGCGTGTTTATTAGACCATTCACAAGTTCCTCCCCCCTTCCCTCCTCCACCCACCCTACCCCACCCCCCACCCCCACCTCCTCACCCTCACTTCCTCCTCCGCTTTGGTCTGTTAGATGCCAACCAGTTCTGGATATATTTTGTAGAAACGAAGAAAATTATTTCCTACAAATATCTCTTTCTTTTCTCATTTATGTTTTTTTTGTCAATGGGGTCCAAGTTAATGCCAAGGCCGGCTTGTGTTGTCCTTCCTCACTGATAATTTAAATTATAAATCGAGATATGTATGGAGATGAAGGAAGTAAATGTTTAAGACATGGATTAGACACATCGTAATTGGTTTATAATGATTAAATATTTAAAGTCTTGGCAAATGGTTTAAACTTGACGTCATTAAATGTTGTGATTTCTTATTATAAATCAATTTAGTGTCCAGGGCTTTCGGATTGCGGAATGTAATGTAGATGTTAGCAAACACCTCGTAACCGTTGTACATGGAATTAGTAATCGTAACTACTAGAAAGAAATTGTAATGATTTCGTGCGTACGTATAAAGCATGAAATCTTGGAAATGAATAAATTACGCGAATTGATCAAGTCATTACAAGGAGAAACTAAATAAAAATAAATTTTACATGAAAGTTATGATAAGTGGGATATTTTTACATTTATATGAAGATAAATGTTAAAGTAAATATGCAAATGAGCCTTATGAATTAACATGTATTTTGGAGTAATTTTTGAAATATACGAGGCTATTGAAAATCAAACTTTATGGGACATGTAAAAACGCTAATGGATATTTTTCTAGTTTCACAAACTTTACGTATCGAATCAAATATAATATCATAAATTTTGGTAAAATACACAATTGTTTTAGGATAGTTGTTACTTAATCATCGTTGAAGGAAAAAAATTGAAATCGATTATAGGGGGCAACAATTTCTCTTAAATAATCAAGTTAAACTAGATTTTGCATTCAGTATTATATATATATATATATATTTATATATATATATATAATTTAATAATACTTTTGCTAAATAAATTCTTGCACTGCCGTATAATCACTGTCATGCTTTCAGTGGGATTTTCTTGGTGTAAAGTTGATTAAGTTCAAATATGGCGTGTTAAAGAATCAGAAGTTGGTGTACGGCAATTTTGCAACAATTGATTAGTATACAGCCGAGACGAGGTTGTAGAAAAAAAACAATATTCCTTTTTGTATTATCCTTTCCAAAAACATTACTCCTACTCAAGTAGGTTTTCTCTACCGGCTTTTCAACTATCCTGTTTACATCAAATCTACTTAATTTCCCCATTCGTTTTTAGCACAACGCCCCCCCCCAACTTTGATTCATCAATTCCACTTGATCAGCCGACTTCCACTTTCTGGTCGTCCGACAACTGTCCATCGTTTGTTTTATCTTCACCTTCCACCTCCATCTTTGAAATCACCACCCCCAAATAACACTTGCTTTCTATTCATAATTCCCCTATCTTACTTGTGATAATATTAGCAATTATCCATTTAATTTATGCGATGTCTTGCCGTGAAAACAATGAATGTTTGCGTTTCTTTCCAATCCGACCCATACTTATACCATTCACCAGCTAGATAAAGTTTCTTCTCTCAGAATTTGATGCAAATTATTAATGGACATCCTTACGGTATGATAAATATTCCATGAATTTCGTGCATAGTTTCAACAATTTGAAAACAATGAAGTTGGGAGTAGGAAACACTCTTTTCAAAGATCGCTAACGTCGTAATAGCTACTTGAAAACAAAGACATAACTAAATTTATTGTGCAAAAAAAATTTCGTTTTCTCTAATTGGCTGTGTGAATGTTGGAAGAAATTCACACCAATTGCGAATTAAGTCGGTATGTAAAATTGTGCAAAAAAACGGTTGATTTTATAATTTTTTGTGAATGAGCAAATTTAACTTAAAATAAAGTATTCTGCACCAACTATTATCATTTAAAAAAATATTACATTCATTGAAGTTAATTTAAGACATAGTTTTTGTTGTGTCTGAAAGAAAGAAATAAATGCTAAAAGACATGATAGCAAAATCTCAATGAGGTTGTATTAGGCAAAATTGCAATTAGTTACAATGGTAAAGAAAACATTTTCGAAGCAGTAAGATTCAAAATTTGGGCAGATTCCAAATTAGTATAGAACGTCTTTGGACCAGGAACGGGTTCAATGTAATAACGTTGGAGGTAACAAAAATTGCAGCCAACTTTCAAATTGATATTTCATTACGGAGGGGAGTATAGCTCTGGCATTGCTGACCTAAATAGCGCTTTCGCAAGAGATCAAAAGCGGTTAAAAGTGCAACGACCTCTCGACTAGACAATAACCTCGTAGACATTATAGCATTGTCGTAATCAAGGAGAACTTGATGATTTTTAACCATCTCATCACACCCAACAACCAAACATACACAAAGATCAAGTGAACTTATTCAACGCAGTATGCCTGTTTACTTCATGGCTTTGTGTTGCTTAGCTAGTCCTAGAATCTATTCCAAAATTTGAGTTAACTTTGAGCTAATGATTACTGAGCATTATTTATTTATTTATAACAAATGGCAGGCGTTTTGATAGGTATCATTAGCCCTTTAGTTAACTTCGGGCTTCAAAGAGGGAAGGAGAAACAACAAAATGAGAAGAATTCGGGAGGGGGAATAGAAGAGTGACTAACAGATGTAAAAGAAACAGACAGACACAGAGGCTCAGAAAGGGTAAGATGAGTACTGTGATAGGGGTCGAATATGATATACAGTGGGGGTGATGGTAGTTTGAATGGGGAATTCAACTACCGGTTAATAGACTTTTTTGTCGTATGATTATACGTTTCCCAGGGTGCATCACGAGGAGGTAAGTCTATCCCACACCCATGAATACTGAGCTTAAATCAAGGCGTATTAGCAGTATTGCTGTAGTGAGTTTTGAGTTGCCATACGTAACTAGAATTAAGCATTTCTAATGGGCGACACGAAAAAAGCCAGATCAGAATGAAAGTGAGCAGGAAAATGTTTTGACTCAATTTACTTCCGATCTTCCAAAGATTATTCACTGCCAAATTGAAGAATGAGCCATGGCTTTGCCTTCCATTATTTAACTAAGTTTTATGGAGATATCAGTGTATCAGTGAGTTACACCAATAAATATATGCGTATAAAACTCTTTAAATTTAATTGACTATCCATAATAATTGCTTGAATGGTTTACCCATTTGCTACTTCATTAATTTGGATAATAATTTCTATAATTATCTACAATCCTTTTAATAGAGCATGCATTTTGACTGAATGTCTCCGTTCAATATTAAACATTTTATCTAGTTACAAGAACAAAATATTTTTGACTAATCAAATTTAATTAAATTACTTAGATTTAGTGAAGCATGTATAAACGCGCTTTTTAATTTTGTCTCCAACTATTGATTAAATAGATTGAAAATAATTTTATCATATCACAATAGGCCTAATTAAGATCAACTTAATTTATTAGATCCAAATATAACGAAAGTTTTTGTTGGCTTGTCAGAACTAATTTTTTTAGAGCAAATTCATCCCTATTTTAAACAAACTAAGCTTAAATTTATTAGGAGTCAGCATTCAAATGAGGCAATGATTCATTGCTCATGATGTAAAGCTACCGCAAATGCTAAAAAAATAATTTTTGAAAATAATATTGAATGAAACAGTCAAACACATTTTGTCCAAAAATAACCTGAGTGGTATTTTTTTTAAACCATGCCAAATATAAGTGAGTTGATGTCTGTTTGCTTGCTAAACTCTGAGATGCAATCAGCAAGCTGATAGGAGAAATGGCTGTTTTGCAGCTTACTAATTCAGTTGCATTTAGGTTTTATGTGAAATTGCATAAATGTTATCCAGTATATATTTTGCCAATGAATTTTACTTTATTCGAATTACTCTACTATTAATTATATATTGGCAAAATCCAGCGTCTATTTTCCCTGAAATAAAATTAAAATTAGGGGGAAATTTTCTGCTGTATTTGCGTTGTTTTTGTGCGGAAAAATGGAAGATTATTTTCAATTTGTTACAGAAAGTAAAACTCATTTTTTGCCGTACAAATCCATTTTGGCTTGCATGACTACAAAGCGGCTTGTAGAGAGCAAAGTTAATGGAACGAAATGGATCACAATTTGATGATGGTGTACAGAATAATTTCACTTTAAAAGCAATATTTCATTTAAGGGGATCGATCTCTATGCTTTATAATAAATTAAAGAAGAACACCAAATAGAATTTATTCTTCACTTACTTGACTTGAACAGTTTGTTTAACCTAGTATCTTAGATTATTTTTTTAAAAAAATATGCGAAATGTGTTACTAAAATAAACGCCTAAATATTTGCTGAATAAAGCGTTTGTTAGCCTTCGAACTTCACATGTCCACCTTGTCAACTGTTTCCTTTACTTTAGTCACAAATATATCAACCTTTGGCAATTTCAAACGTAAAATCCTGCAACATAATGTAAGTTATCAAGTTAGCCAAATAGAAACCATCACTATACATAAATTTGCTCATTTTCAACACTTTCAAGATTCTCGTACATTAGGAGGCCAATCGCCATAAAAATACCTGCAATTGCATTTAACTTTGAACAGTTGTAATAACATTAAGCGTTGAAAATTATTTTTGACAATTAACTTTTCCTAAAATAGGGATTGGCGGATGTGGGCACTCCTTTGGAATGACTACATTTTTTCACTCGTTTCAGACGTTTATGAATCTGCTTGAGAATATCTTGAAATTATTTCTTTCCTACAGTTGGAAATACTTAGGGATCAATATTGACTTCCATACACTAAGCTAATAAATGCTCAAATTTGTCCGAATGGCACTTTAAGTGGTTTCTCATAAAGTTGCTCCAAGCAAAACATTTTCTACAGTAAAGCTAGATATAAAAAATACATTGGTAAGAAACAAAATAATTAAAGACCAGTAGAAAATGCCTTTTTTAAACGACGTTTGCTTTATATATGAAACTATTAAATTTTATTGTAATACCCAGACTCTAATTTGATCTTGATGAAACAGACAATAAATGAGTTCATAATGTAGCTTTATGCAACGTCATTATTCTCTCTTTGTCCGAATAATTCTAGCAGCAAATGATTAAAATATATTAATGTCGTACAATTGATATTGTTTAGTGAGGTTAACGAGTTTTTTTAAATTCAAAACGGGGACTATTTTGATTCGAGCTAAGCAAGAATTCCTTCGCACGCTTCAATTAAAGTGTTTGAAAAAAATACCGAAATTTGATAAAGTTCAAAACTGTTCGAGTGAATTTGTAAAAAAATAGAGCACCAAGCCTAATTAATCCCATTTAGTGCCATTTACATATAAAAAGGCGTTTAATCAAATTAGTTAAGATTAAATTTGTGAATACTCAAAGTCCTTTCATAAGTTTAGTCAAGAATACAAATGACCGAATACTGCAGTCTTGTAGAGAGGCAATCTTTGCAATGCCACATAACAATTTTTAACTTTTGGCCCTTAGTAAATTTCACAATTTGCTTCTTGTCATTAGCTTCCATAGCTGCATTGTCATTTTTAATTCGCTTGATGTGAAATAACTTCCGTGTCAACTTGTTTGCCTTATTCTTAACACGTAAGGATGTCGCCTGATATTATCAAATTGATTTTGTTGTCGTTAAACGATATTATGTTGATTCTGTAAAACTATTCTGTCTAATAGAATATAATTCCAAGTACATAACTCCGCATTTCTTCGTCTGACAAGACAATTTGCTAGCTTACTTAATAACTAAACAGAAATAAATTTTAATAAGCATTTTGACTCTCTTACATGATTTGATATTCAGATTTGGGATTCAAATATCGAATTGTTTTTAAAGTCAATGAAACTATTTTTGTTTCATGTTACCATAAGCCTTATTCTTATGACCAGCAATTTAAGTAAATCATGCACATCTGTTTTGTGGAGCTGTAATCAAAAAATAAGCATAACAGCATTCCATTCCATTTTTATATCAGCGAAACTGGTTTTTCACAGATAGCTGTTCCTTCAAAATTTAAAAACTCTTTTTATACATATTTAAGCACCTGTGTTGGTTGATTTGACATCCATTAAAAAGTATGAGCTTTATTTAAGTGTATATTAGGAAGGCAATAATAGGCAAGTTTTTAACCCTTTCGGTATGAAATTATATGAATGAATGAATGAAGTTGAAAACATTGGTTATTGCAGAATGTAAAGTGCTAAATATTTACCCTTCTTTAGATACCATGAATTAACAATAATTTGATTAGAATGTTAATTAAGAAAATTCGTTGGAAATGTAAAATTAAAGATAAAAGGAAATTTTGAGCAGAATTAGCACAGATTGGAAACGATTCCTCCCTATGCTGTAAAACCATCGCCTAAACTTTGATCGATAAATTACACTAGAGAAAAAAATCGAATTATCGCGAGACATGAAATGTAAAGTAAAATTTTATTTCTCCCCAACTCCTAGTTCACAATACGAGCAGCCAACTTCAAGTTCTAAATAGTCCTGAAACATGCAGTAATATAATGTTGGACAAAAGAGAGTGTGGAAAAAAATTTATGTGAAATTATTCATGCATATAGACACATAGCAACTGAAGCGGATCCTCTCGCATCGTGTAGGCCCCGATCAGGGAATTTGACTCTCGAGTCAGCTCTATGTCAATGGATGAGCGATTTTTCTAGCTGTTGCCCTGTTCCAGTTGTGTTTCTCATATAAATGTGCCTAGCGCTTCTAACCTAACAATTCTGGACTGAATTTAAACACTGAGTATATTCACACAAGCAAAATCCCAATCACTGGAGATGCATTCGTTTAAGCGAACGTAAAAAAACATTTATTTCTTACTAAAACTGAAAATTCGGCTTTTATTTGGAGTTCAAATTCAATTTTCTTCTTTCATTAATTTTTACTGCTAATGCAATACCAACCTACTCATTTTATAAATGCAGACAAACTTATTAACCAAAATTTATCAAACAGAATATTTATTTCGGAGAGAAAAATAAAATTACGCCATTCTTTTGTTCTTTCCTGCTGATGATTTATGTATTTCAATTATGGAAAAATTTAAAATTTGCAATTCAATCCGAATGTCATGATATTTATGCACTCAAAATACTGCATTTGTCATTGACTCAAAATTTGCCATCCTGTGGTTAGTCCTAAGACCTAAAGCAATTTTCATCTACACCTCTGGAAGCAATCAAAATCATCAGATTCTTTTCATAAACGCTCTCAGGCCAGAATGGTAGCAATATTAGTACATATCATGGACCGTTGACAAAGTAGAGTTTGGAAGGTAAGTTTGAGCATTGGCAAAATCATTATTCTCAAGGTTGTTGTCAAACCCTTCTGTCCATCTACTCTCTCTCATTACACAAATTTACATTTCTTGTTTTAGTTTTAGGTTTTGCCCTCATCTTATAGACCCTAAACACCCTTCAGTTAACTGGAATTCCTTTTTTTCTTTTATAGTTAAACTTATAAATCATGTCAGCCAAAATGAGCCACACTTGACATCTTGACAGCCAATCTGGTTTAGATAGTCAGTGCTGGGTCAATGAATCAACATCTAACAGAATACGTGTTTCTCAAAACATGTCCATCTTGCGTCCTTAAATTCAAATTAAGTGATTTAGTTGAAATTAGGCAAAGTCAACTGTCAAACATTTAAACCTAATATGACCGAAAATATGTACTGGAAAACAGAAATTTATTTGAGGTATCATATTTTATTACATTTTGCATTAAAAGGAAATTGATTCCACTAATTTTTGCATTCAATTTGGGTGATACATAAGCATATTCAACAGATGTTTAGCAAGAGATGGAGGTCAATTAATTTTAATATTTATGGCTATTTATCCGAAATACATAAAACAATCTCACCATTGTATTATTTCTAGTTGTTTAATGTTTTTCTCCGTTTATGAAAGTGCAATTTATATGAAACCATTCGTAATTTATAATTCCCATAACAAACATTAAACATCTGCCGTGTAACCTGTCTGGACCATTTTCACGTAAACAGGGATATTTTTGTGGTGCTTCTGCTCTCATTTTGTGTTAATTTTAATATTTGTACAAAAGGCTATGCAGAACTTAATGGAAGGGTTATTGCGTAGGGTTTTGTTGAGAAGCAGTACACGGGAAAAATAGGAAAAATTTGAAGAAGGATTGGAGTTGACTAGATCAGTTTTATGGGGCTACCAGGGATTCAATAATTCTAATTTGTTCATTAAAGCTGGTTCAATGATTTGCATGATTGAGCCTGCAAACCAGTGACAACACATTCGGACAACTGAACCACCTAAATTAAATCTTATTATTTTTTGTAAAGTTTAACCGTGTGAGCTCATAAAACGAGAGTTTCATATCAGAGATTCTTAAAGGGGGTTTAGCATGCTTCCATCAAAAAAATACCGCATCAACGGTTTCCCTAACTTTAGCGCCTTGAAGTTTCTCAAAACGGCATACGGATTTGCTTATTGGGTTAGACGCAGTCAAAATTGAGGTCTCATTTCATTGATTGGTTTTATGAAAATGCATTGAGATTGTTTTATTAAACAAGAAAACCAACTATTTCCATCACTGACCTAACGCTATGGAGACTAAGAATAATAAATGCAGTAATTTTTTTCAAAAATGTTGCGTAATTTTCAATATTGGCTTTTGATCAAAAAATCCACTCTATAATGAAGAGTCAATTATCTCTCTCTGTGTGTGTATGTGTGTGCGGAATAATACTTATAGCATGAAACTATTATATATCCTGGGGTCCAACAAAGATAATTAAATACTGCGACAGAATGTTAGATGTCCGATCTGCCTGTATTATTTACCCATTTTTTCATCTTATACCCTAACAAAAGTTCAAAAACTTCATTAAATTTCCCCATTTAACTGGGCCAATTTCCGCCTAAAACTGGGCTAAAATGCGTCTTTGGAAAGCTATCGCTTTCAATAAAAATTGAATCGGCATTATCATTGATATTTTAAAGAGACGAAATCAATAAATCGGTTAATGATAAAGTCTTCAGTTCTTTAACATTGATTATAGATCAACCTAATATGTTAGCGCTAAATGTAATACCTACTACGTTACTTAATACATTTAAGTTTTTGTCGCGTGCGTAAAACTGCGATGACGGCACATCCAACCTTCAATCTGTGGCATTTTGGAAATAATAATTTCCCGTACTAAAAACAAAAACAAAACTTTCCTTTAAATTCCCACTTTCCGTTACTTCCGACTCGAATCTTTCAAAAGTAGACTTTGCTTCTCATTAATTAGCCGTTAACAATTTTAAGAATCTTTTTAAAAGCATCATACTTCCCTTTTCCGGGGTGTGCGATAGACTTACCTCCGCGTGGTGCACCCTGGGCAACGTATACTTAAACGACAAAAAAGTCTATTTACCGGTAGTTGGCTTCTCACTTCAAACTAACATCACCTCACTCTAGGCCATATTCGACTATTTCTACAGTACTCACCTCACCTTTGTTCTACCTTTGTGT
>UZAE01000810.1:0-17991 GCA_900617975.1 Rodentolepis nana | reverse complement strand
ACCTCACCTTTTATCTACCTTTGTGTCTGTCTCTTTTACAGCTTTATAAGACTCTTCTGTTCCCCCTCCAATCTCGACTTTTTTCGATTTGATGTTCCTCTCCCTTTGTGAAGTCTGAAGACAACTAAAGGGCAAATGATAACTATCATAAAGCCTGCCATTTGATATAAATAAACAAATATTACCGTTCAATTCTTTAACCCCCCAACTCCCAACAACCCCTATTATATGGTGCAAATTTGAGCAGGAAAACTGGGGCACAATTAAAGCGTCTACTTAAATGTAATAAGTGAGAAGAAATATTCTAGAAAAGTATTTATTTATATCAAATGGTAGGCGTTTTGATAGATATCATTAGCCCTTTAGTTGACTTCAGGCTTCACAGAGGGGAAGGAACATCAAAGTAACAGAAAGTCGAGAGGGGGGGGGGAACAGAAGAGTGTTTCAAAGACGAAGGTAGGAAAAAAGTGAGATGGGTACTGTGGCAGTAGTCGAATATGACATACAGTGGGGTAATTGTAGTTTGAGGCCCGAAGTCAACTGCCAGTTAATAGACTTTTTAGCCGTATGAGTATACGTTGCCCAGGATGCTCCACGTGGAGGTAAGTCTATCGCACACCCCTATTCTAGAAAAGTAGAAACCATTGAAAGACACAACTCTTCACTACCTTCTAAAACTCGTTTTAGAAACATTGACAATGCATACTCTGAGGGTAAGTACGTTAATTGCTCCAACAGACGGCATTCAGCTATCCATATATCCAAATCAATTTTTTGCGTCTCAAAAAGATGAGGTGGAGGAGGATAGATATGGTGACTGCTGTCAAATGGTTCGATAGATTGCTAAATGGGTAACAATGAGTAGAATTAATGTCGTAGTGAAGATTGTCAGTAGACATCGGGTTCGGTCAAAAAATGCTAAGATAAATCAGGTCCAAAGTGAATTGACCAACCTCCTAAATAATGATTTATCTTATTTAATTCGGGGTGTGCGATAGACTTACCTCCATGTGGTGCACCCTGAACAACGTATACTCATACGAAAAAATGTCTGTTTATCGGCAGTTGACTTCACACTTCAAACCATCATCACCCCACTGTATGCCATATTCCACCACTTTCACAATACTCGCCTTATCCTACTCTCGACTTTTGTGTCTGTCTCTTTTACATCTTTGAAACGCTCTTCTGTCCCCCCCCCTCGAATTTTTTCCACTTTGATGTTAATTTCATTCTGCGAAGCGTGAAGTCAACTAAAGGGCTAATGATAACTATCAAAACGCCTGCCATTTGATATAAATACTTTTTTTTAATTCCAAGTGACACATCTAAGGTTAATGAAAATCTAAAATGCAAATTTCCGCAAACTGCACATTTTAGCCAACAGAAAGTTTTAACACTACTTTCTTCACAACACTTACACAATGGGATAAATAATAAATTTGAAACACTTCATGTTATTTTCATAGTTTGCCAGGTTTTTTATGAGGGTGGGTTGGGTCGGCGAAGAGTAAAATAAATGGATTAAAATTGTTACAAAATTTTTTTAACCTGTTCACGAAAATCAATGGCTTACTGGAAGTCTCATTTTCTGCTTAAAAATATGTGATCGCATGAAAAGTGATTTTTGTGCGCGTATATGTAGGAAAATTGGCAGGAGAGGCTAAATTGAGTATTTCTAAAGCAATGCACAGATCACACAGGTCTAATGAAAGAAAGCCGTCTCTAGGGAATTGACACTTTGATAGCCTTTCTTCCTACTGGTACCTTGGAATAAAGTATTCTTAGCGATGTATATAAGGCAGCTAAACAATACCTTTTGTGCGCGTTATAAATACCAGTCAATATACAGTAGGTGAATACGCCTGTTTATCATTTTACATTTGGCTAAAAGTATGCTATCCATTTATGTAACTAATAATATAAATGATTAGATTTACTACGAAACTTAATTAAAACTATCAATCTTTAAGCTATCTTGTTAATGCCAAGGATGTATCTATAATATATTTATGTTAACAATTTCTTTCAAGCATTTTAATCGGCATGATTTACATGACACCCTAAAGAGTAGGGTTTTCTAAAGCAATAAATAACATATATATATATGAAGGCAGGCAGGCAAAATATCACATAAAATTTCATTTAAAAAGTTTTTCTTAAAGTGCCCATGCCATGGAAGATTTTTCAACCACACAAAAGCATTGATTTACTTTAATCAAATAACTGCTTTGAACTGGCATCCTTCCAATTCTCAGATTATCTGAAATGGTGTTCCATTCATTTTGGAAATGGAATTAGAACATTTTTGGTGCTTCAACAGAGGGATTGGTTGCACATAGCCATGACTGTATTTATGCTTCCTGCCAATTTCTCACTTCTAACTGATAAATTTAGTGCGATTCTTTGTTATCAATGCAAAATCAGATCTCAGGAACACAATTTCACCCAAATTTTAGCATACACTTTATTAAGTGATATTTTCTAACGTAGATTTCTCTCAATAAAACTATCTTATTAGCCTATATGAAAGTGCACCATATCCTACCATCAACACAGATAGTCTCCTTTCGTATTTTTCCAAGGTCACTCCTACTGACCTATTCTACACTCTTTGTTTTCTTCCTTCCTCGAAGTTAATTGAAATTTTCAAAATTTAAAAATCGATACTGTTCGATACAATATTTTTAGCTAGAAAAAAACAACACGAAAAATTCTGCTCTTAAAGCCGATGTACTTATTATTTTAGCTTATTCTTTCATTTAATTTAGAAATTTTAATTAATTTCAATTTAATTATGTTTTGATAATAATGATGTTTGCGTCTAGAAACTTTTCTTGTGACGATTGCTATCTTCACTGGTTTGACAATATTTAAACACCAGCCGACACAGAATTTCCTACAAAGAGAGGCTAAAGTCAACTTAACATTTTGGTAAAATTAGCGTTATTCTCGAGAAGTGAAATAAAAGAGATGTTAAAATAATGAAGTTTAAAAAATCGTATATGGTCATAATTGAATGGGAAACAGCTATCAACAGTTTGCAATTAATAATCAGACATACATTTTTTTAAATTTTTCATGTATTGATCTCTTAATATGTTGAAGACAAGCCTGCCTGTTGATATACTCTATTGGTTCTATATGATAATAACTACGCCAAAACATGTCAATGCGTTTTGGCTCCCGCAGTCTGTAGAAAACTAAAGTCCTCATAAATAGCACTCCAGTGTTCCTTAATTACCAAGGAACACTGCAAACTAAGAAATCAACTGACCTCAGAATTGAGTATTAGAATTGTGCCGTTGCCTTGAGATTTGCATGGCATCCTCCCAAAATCCTTCGATTGGCCTGATTCGACACCTTGTTAATGCTACATCAACAGTTTCCAAACTTCTTGCCTTCATGACAGAAAAGTAGGTATTGAACTTGCACCTCGGTAAATCTCTCATAAAGAGGCTAGTCACTTACACTTTAATAATACACTACAATAGCATCCCTGATGGGGTGTGCGATAGACTTACCTCCATGTGGTGCACCCTGGGCAAAGTATACTCATACGGCAAAAAGTCAATTAACCGGCAGTTGACTTCTCACTTCAAACCACCATGATCCCACTCTATGTCATATACCACCACTTCCACATTATTTACCATACCTTTTCTCTGCCTTTGTGTCCGTTTGTCTCTTTTACATCTGTGAATCCCTCTTCCGTACTCCATTTCAACTTATTGTGACTCTGCCTGTTCCTCCCCTCCGTGAAGCCCGAAGTCAGCTAAAAGGCTAATGATTACTATTAAAACTCCTGCATTTGAAATAAGTAAATGAATATTATCCATAATTGAAGATATTATAGAATTGTCTTTTCATTTAGTTGTAACATTGACCAATTGGCCAAATATCGGAATAATGTTGAAAATGAAGATGCTAATCATATAAAGGATTCAATTTGCAACCGGCTGTCATGACGCAGAATACGTCTCCCAAGCAGCTAATTCGTTGCTTTGCGGTCAGCAGAAGTAAACTAACTTAATTAAAATCCGCGTAAAATTATGCGACGTCTAAAATTTGAGATTTTCCAGAAAAATAGGACGTTCCTCTAATGCTATGTTGGCAATTTTCACTTTGAATTTCGACAGTGCTGAAAGCAACTTCATCTTGACAGTTTATACTTGTTTTTTTCTTTTCGGAGAAAATACGAGAATTAAGTAGAATTCACACACACACACACACACACACTAGTTAGTTATTTTTCCCTTACTCCAGTTCTTTCATCTTCTAATTAATTTATGTAAAAGCCAAGCATAAAAACCAGTGTTTCAACAACTGTGCCCAAAAAAAACTTTCAGACATAATTTTTGCTCAATTAATTTGATAACATCATCAATATTGGAAAATGGCCTTGATGATGGAATATTCGGTAAGCGTAAAGAATTACCCAATTTTCTTATTATTTGGTGCCAATTAGTTGTCTTAAATGCCTGGCAACCACCAAAAACAGAAAGCTTGTAAATAACGTTAGCTATGGAGGTAACAGGATAACTCCTACCTCCGACGATAAGTTATATAAGATTTAAAAGATCATAACCTCTTCCTTCTTTCTGCATTTTTCTTCTCTGACAACGTCCACAGACCTTTTCTACACTAATTTCACTACCTCCCAACCACCGCCTTACCTTCAGATTACCCAAATGAAACAGCGCCCAGTGACCACTCTTTCTCTCTTCAATTGAAAATAGCCCATGCTTCTTGCTCCTGCAATTGTAGAATACTTTAAAACTATATGGCACCACTAAATAGAAGACTGCAAAACAGTAGGCCATTGCCGATCTTCCTACCTATGTTGTGTTAAACAATTCCTTGACATCGTGATAACATCACCCGAGGGCAATTAATAATTATTTGAAGTAAATGCTCTACTATCCGTAGCTCCTACACTCTTGCTAGATAATTTGGAGGCTATTTAAACTGGAAGACCCCACTTGGAACTAACTGTACATGTCGGTAGTTATCTGGACCTCCAGATAAGGGTTTAATAGCAAAGTATCCGCTACGCCCCCATACTCAACGAATACTGTCTTATCAAATCTTTGATTAAATAGAGTAGATAGACAAGTAGTTGATTAATCCACCAATTTCAGATTTTACAACACCAGAGTGCATCGTGGTGGCTTTAGAAAAGGTTAAACTTATTTCCACTGGAACATTCTTCCAGCGAACTGTCAAGATTCAAGCAGATAAGGTTGTTATCTCTGCTTTCAAAGGTGATGAGCTGTTCATTAGACATCAGATATTCCTGAGCGAGATACATTTGAAGCTGATAAAACTGCTGTGTGAAATGCAGTAACCTGAAAATTTTACAACCAGAAATAACTGACCATTTTCAAGTAATTATTGCTACCTGAAAGTATTAATTAATCAGAATAAAGTGAGTAGATTTTAAATTTATTCAATTTATCCATTTTGCTTATTCTTTACCTCTTAATTGTGTATTTTTGCTTAAGGGAAATAATTTTTGTAATTTTAAGGCAACTTTTATCTAAAAAATTATAATTAATTCAAGTTATGATAAATGCAAGAATGTCGAGATTGTGGAAAGTTTCAAGATTAAAAGGGCATTCGGATTATGGACTTTGTTAATATCCTTAATTTGTGCACTTCTAAAGTCGATACATTTCTACTCCACTATAGTGCTTACGAAAATTTGAAGATAAATCCTAATGGCATAACATAATTGTTCTAGAATTTTTTTTCAATACGCCTTAGTGTCATATATTGCTGACACAACGTTCCAATTTAAAGAAATTAATGCATTTAATTCGTTTTTTTCAATCGAATTTAATGAAAGGTGTAAAAACCGATGCAGTCCAGTTCTTTACCTTTATTCTTTTTACAAAAAAGGCTTGTTCACATTGGTTTCTATTATGAATATGGTATGCACGATGACCTGATTGGCTTTTGTGAGTGGAGATCGGTTTATCTCATGTCTACAGTCTTGTTTAAGGGGGTATTATGGTCTAGAATAAAATATTTTCGAAATTTATTTTTGCATATTTTCATAGTTTAACTATTCAAAAATATGTCCACGAGAGGATTTTCCAAAATTTAAATTAGTTCCGGGGATATAAGTATTTTGCTGAGCAGGCATCCAAATCGGTTGGGTTGCAACTAATCGAACAAAAGACATAATGGGTTCTCCGACTACCTGAATCCATATTTCTTAGTAAGCCCTTTTGGTCCGTTATATCTATCTATCTATCGATATATTTATATATATTTCAAGGCAATTGATTTACGGAACAGGAAAACACCCGTTTTATGGGTGCATCAGCAGCAAAATTGAGGAAATCGAATGATGAAGAAGTAATTATAAATAATAATTACGGCTACTGTGTTTTGAAGTTTTTCAAGGTCTTTTCAGAAATTTCTTCGTTTATTTCATGTACTACACACAACAACGAGATTATATTTCCAAGAACGGCTCAACGAAGACTCGGTTTCAAAACTGCATTACAATGCAGTTGCAATAGTCTACACTACATTCCATCCTGTCCATTCGTTGACAAGTACTTCGAAGTTTATCATCAGAAGAGTTATTGATTCGATGACGAGACAACGCCCGGAATGACCGCTCCGAGATACGAGCATCCAACGCATCAAAGGAGGCCAGAACTGCTCGAATTGAAAACAGATACGCCGGAAATAGTTTCTTCGAAGTCGAGGAAGGTGCTATGCATGCAGCAGGAATAGCAGATTGAATAAATGTAAGTTAAAAATATAATTTTATGACTCAGACTGCAAGAAATTTTACTTGAACCTTTAAACGGGTTTTTCTCAAAACGGTTTTTGAATCTGATACCCACGATTTTTCAGGTTCTGCCAAACCGATTTACTTGAAATTTTAAGAGTCTTCTTTAGGGACTTGGCTATGTCCGGAACTACGGCCATTCCAAAATTTTAATGTTTACCATTTTTAAAAAATCGAAGAATGTTCAAAAAGGGGTACAAAAATGTTTTTTTTCTTTAGACAGTCGCCATTTTGTAAAAAATATATCTAAAACTTTTCCATAGTTCAGATCATAGCGACATTATTGTTGATTGATAGTCTTTTTTATTTTTTGATTTCAGATTGCTTGGAGAGTTAAAATCGTGTATATGGTCATGCACCATATTTTTGGGACGCCTCACTCCATCAGCTGAAAACTAACGGAAGTTCAAATTTATATTTTTTTGTATGCTTCAAAGGTGAATAAATAATGTATAAAAGAAATTTTTAATAAAAATATGGCTGGCTTTTTTACAGCACTTCAAAAATTACCTAAAATTCATGTCTCTAGACCCCCTTAAGTGTATTCCATTTTCTTCTTGGCGTAATTCGTATACGCTGCTGTCGCGTGACAAACGCCGCCTAAAAAGGTCCGTATTTCCATAAGCCTATCCATTTTAATTCAAACCTATTCAATATTCTAAAAATGTGAGTTCATAAAATGAGCTGTTTAAATAGCCCACTTGGGTTGAAAGAAGGTATGCAAGTACCCTTCTAATGTCCAACAAAATCTGGAGGTTGTTCATTGTCAGCATTGAATATGCAAAGATTGATACCCATTTCGTAATCACATGCTTGCAAGCCTCTTGTGAATAAGCGATTTATGGATCATCTAGCCTTTCAATTTATATTTGTAAGTAAATTGGCATGAGACATAAATTCGATTCATACATTGTGAAAAATATTTGCATATAGTAGAAGTAGTGATCAAGGCTTTATGCAATTTAAAGGTGAATATTGGGCCTGCGTTAAGCATAATACACGACCTTGTGAGGGAATCAATTATAATGTTACTTTAGAAATACTCATAAAAGTACTATTTTTAATATTTCATAGAATCAGCATCTCGTTATATCAGCAACAATTTCAGAGGTGATTAAATTGGACTGCAGTTAAAAATTGAAACGCCAGGGCAAGTCTTTTAAATGATCATCCGTTTTAAATTCAATGTTTCCAACATACTAATATGGAAGTAGAACCACATTCCGGAAATAATATTTAATGCCTATATATGTATATATATATATACTTAGTAAATGAGGTGCGGAATAGATTTACCTCCACGTGGTGCACCCTGGGCAACGTATACACATACGGAAAACAAGTCTATTAACTGGCAATTGACTTCTGACTTCAAACTACCATGACCCAACTGTATATCATATTCCACCACTTTCGCAGTACTCACCTTACCTTTTTCTCAACCTTTGAGTCTGTCTATCTCTTTTACATCCTTGAATCACTTTTCTGCTCCCCTTTCTAATTTTTCTCACTTTCATGTTTCTCCACTCTGTGAAGCCTGAAGTCAACTAAAGGGCTAATGATAACTATCATAACGCCTGACATTTGAAATAAATATACTTAAGAAATAATAATATTTTATCAATTATCGTATTAACGTTAAATAAACATAAAAACAAGATTCACACCAAATACTCCTCAGAAGTTACCTAGTCTGCTTTGATATCACAAGAACTGGGTTCATAAAATAGGCAAAGCTATTTTTGGAATTGGGGTGCTTTATTGATTATGTCAACTTCTCTTCCAAATCGATCATTCCCATTAAGTTGTTAAGAACTAACTCAGTGAGGATATTGGCTTTGGGAAAAAAATATCAATCGTCAGAGCGGCTTTGACATTTTTACTTATGAAAGTCAGTCACGAAATTCACCATCCGGACATTTGTCATAATCTTAAAACAGGTGAATTTAGTTTTAAGAGTCAAGGTTATTTTGATTGCCATTTACACCATCACTGCAATAACATTCTATTAATAGGCGGTGGATTCAAATAGAATAAATCCATATATATATATATATATATCTGTGATTGTCATCTACACTGTATTTGTGTACAAAATATGTGACAATGTTCAGAAATTCTTCTCACGTGATTCCTTCTCTCTGGATCGCAGCAATATCTTGTCCTAAATGTCCAGTGTTCACTGACTGGATTATTAATCATGTTGATCGCTCATTCCAATTAATTTCATTATCTCTCCTATGTGTAGAATAATGAAAAACTAAATTGGAAGATATTTAACACCTTAGAGTATCATCACACTGCGATTGAGAAACCTACATCTGTTATGCAACTTTACTGGTGTAAAAGTTAGTTTGAGATTTTAATTTTACTTAACTATAAAATACTTAGATAAAAATAAGCCAAAATTTTTTTGTCAAAATTAAATCCCTATTAATGTAATTATTAACAAATACTTATGCTATCTTTCACTGAAGTCAAAGGATTTGCGTAAGCATGCTTTCACTTATAACTCTGTTTTATTTTCTTGTGGATTAATCTAAGCAATTTCATGCACACTTGAACGTTCTTTAGGGTGCGGTAGTGCGTGCAGAGAACTTGTGGACTAATCAGCCATTAAGGTTCATTCGCGTAACGATAAATGCATTCAAAAAATAAGTATCTTTGACGCGAGCATAAATTGTAATAAGCACTATACTCTCAATACTATCTATATCACTAAGGTGGCTTAACTCAGTCCGTGAGCCTTTCTCCACTGGGATATGTTGCCTTAGTGATTGCGGGAGATTTAGCCGGGGCTTATTCGTGTAGCAGTTCGATACATGGTAAAAAAATAAAATTAAAATTTAACGAGTAAAATTAGCGTTCGTAGAGTTGTAAAAAAAGTAGATTCATTTTCTTTTGAAGATATTTGAAAATAGCTGTTTTGTTAAAATTTTGAAGTTAAATTTTATGATAAATTACATTTTTCCTCCATCCTAATTTAGGTCTTACATTATTATTTATTTGGGGTGTGGGATAGACTTACCTCCACGTGGTGCACCCTGAGCAACGTATACTCATACGGCGAAAAGTCTATTAACTGGCAGGTGACTTCTCACTTCAAACCACCATGACCCCACTCTATGTCATATACCACCACTTCCGCATTATTTACCATACCTTTTCTCTGCCTTTGTGCCTGTCTCTTTTACATCTTTAAAACACTCATCTGTCCCCCCCAAATCTCGACTTTTTTCGATTTGATGTTCCTCTCCCTCTGTGAAGCCTGAAGTTAACTAAAGTGCTAATGATAACTATGCATGCCATTTGGTATAAATAAATAAATTATTATTTATTTACATTATTATTTATATCAAATGGCAGGCGTTAGAAGTAGTCGAATATGACATGCAGTGGGGTCATGGCAGTTTGAAGTGAGAAATCAACAGCCGGTTTATAGACATTATATACGTTGCCCAGGGCGCACCACGTGGAGGTAAGTCTATGGCACACCCCAAAAAGTAACCCACATAACTGTCCATCTTCTCATGCCGTAACCAGAATTCGAACCTGGGTTCTGGCGGCCACAACGCGATGTCCTAACCACTAGACTATTACGGCCATCTCTAGAATTATAAATGACATTGACGTAATTTGATTTTGGCTAATAAAACTAGTAGGAAAAAATGAAGAAAATTAAGTAAAAACTAAATGTATTTTGGAATCATTTGTTTATGTAGCGGTTGCTAACTTCGAAATTACTAAAACAATTATTTTGAAACCCACTTGATCAGAGAGAAGGATCGACATATTCAAATATAATGCCAATTTTACTCAATTAACAACTGAATGCCTTCTCTGAATCTATTACCACCCAATAAATTTTAATATTTCAAATGAGTACAGTCAATGCAATGAGACTGGGTGTGGCCCGTATTTACTCCCTTCTTGGGGGTATGCACCTAAAAAAGAGATTAAAGTATTGTGAATAAGTTTTAGGTCGAACAGGTAAGTTTAGAAACTTGAGGACATGAATTCACAAAGACATCCACGTGTTTGATCAAGACAAATGAGCTCTGTAGCATTCGAACACTAGGAAAGAAATTTTTTCACAACTGAGAAACTAAGATGAGACTTTACATCAGGAAGCATTATATGTATCTGCACTCAAACCCCACCCTGTCTCATCTGTTCCTGAAATGCTTCGCCACTTTTTGCACCAGAACGCTATGGCTTGAATAATTTGGTGTTCTTTAAATTCTTCTGTACAGTAATAATAACCATTCCGAAACCTAAGTCATTTCAATTTAAATGGAAAAAAGAACATTTTTTCAATTTGGACTTTAATTAGAATCAATAATTCTTGTTACTTTAAGATGGTCTAATTCTATACCAGAGTATTTTATTGTATTTTACGCACACCGTAAATGGTTATTGGTAGTTTTTACTGATTCTCATAGTAGGGTCGATCGCTCACATTAACTAGTATATAGGCCTTCCCTAAGCATTTTCATACGAAATCGGAGAGAAAGGTCACTTAACTTGAGATGATATTATAAATACAAACATTCAATCATTGTATCGAAATATGCTAATTCTTTTGCCTTGTGTTTTAATTAAAAAGAACTGGAAATGCTCAAATATAAAGATATAAATTGGATAATCTAAAATAAAATCAACATTATAATGAACTTTTTTTCAGGATTGTGTATAGTAGTGACTAGTTATGCTATTCTTTCCCTTTATTAACTGATGTTAACAATATTGTTTTGTAAGCATTTGAGATGCTTGAGTACGGCTATAAATCACTTGAGATACTCCTTAAAAGCGTTTTGTAATAAAATACTAACACCCTAGTCTATCCTTATCTCCACACTAAAATTGACCTTAATTGGGGTGTGCGATAGACTTACCTCCACGTGATGCACCCTGGGCAGCGTATCCTCATACGGCAAAAAAGTCTATTAACTGGCAGTTGTTGCGATAGACTTACCTCCACGTGATGCACCCTGGGCAGCGTATCCTCATACGGCAAAAAAGTCTATTAACTGGCAGTTGACTCCTGACATTAAATTACGATGACCCTACTGTATGTCATATTCGACACCTTCCACAGTACTCATTTTACCTTTTCTATGCCTTTGTGTCCGTCTGTCTGTCTCTTTTACATCTGTGAATCATTATTCTGCCCCCCCCCCCCTCCTCTCCACTGTTTGTCACATTGATGTTCGTTCCCTCTGTGAAGCTCGAAGTCAACTGAAGGGCTAATGATAACTATCAAAACGCCTGACATTTGAAATAAATATGTTTGACCCCAATCTTGGAATATAACATCAATACGCGATCGCTGGTTCTCCTTGGGCGTTCTGCATGGTGGCAGATGCTGCCAATCTTATCTAAAAAAAGGTGGAAAATTAAATAATTAATTTTATTTCAGACTCAATTTACTTGCCTTTTAGGTACATATTAATATTTAGATTACATTTTTATCATATGCGATAGGAATGAACTAAAGTGATAGTAAGTCGCAATTTTATCTACAGTGGGAATACCGCTCGGTGTGAAGACCTCATGAAATGGAATGCCTCACACTGATCTAACCTTCTTTTTTTCAAGGTTAGGAGGAAATTTATTATGGAAATATCATAGCTGTGTCGTCACTGAAAATATTACAATTACTTAGTAAATTGCTTTTCACAATCTTAAAACAAAAACATTACAAGTCTTGCTCGGATTGTTTACTTTCTTTTAAGTTCGTTTTATCGTGCCCTTTCCAAATGCAAGTTAAGTTAAAGCTGCCATCTGTTCCAAAGACCTCTCAAAATTTTGTTTTAAAAGATTTGGCATTGGCTTTTAACTTAATAAAAACACCGATTATTTAGCCTGTATTTCCGTTTATTCGTGAATATGAAATCAGTTGTGAATAGGGAAGGTGGGAGTTAAAATGGAAGAAGCGAGGGGTTGGACAGTGTACATATCAGTGTTAAATTATGTGAGATTGGGGTGGGAATTCGGGTAATCGAGATGAGCCATTTGGGTTTGGGGATGGGGGAGATTTGGAGGTTCTCTGTTTTGCATATACACACACATACTCACACACATACTTATCCCAAATCTAATTCGGGGAGAAAAAGGGACAAAAAGGATCTGTTTGACGCGTAGGCACAATGAATAAAAGTTTACTGTTTTGGATTGAGAGGTGTCTCTTGGGTGTACTGATTTGCAGCCCTATAATACCGCCACAGAACCGCTCAAGGGTTTGCTCGATTTCACTACGTCAAGTGGATTCGACGAAGTCTGCAATAAAAAAATATACGACGTTTATACATTTCTAACATTCACCAAAAAATCTCCATTTAGGCTATTATTGCATTGGCTAATGTCAATTTGAAATAATTATTGTATTTAGTCAAGATATATTCATCCCTGAGAAAACCCATACCCAGATTGTGGGAAACTCGAGTAGGTGAACTCTGCTATGTAAAGTACATCACACTACGTTCCAAGAAATTGCTCAAGATCTTGTAAAATTAAGCTGCTTTTGCGGTTTTCAAAGAAGTAATGAAATCAAGTGGCGAAATCGATCATTATAATCGAGCAACCAGTCAGCAGACATTTTATTCTGCCTAATTACTCGGAGGATTAGAATTGATGATATTAATTATCAAGTTCCCCTTAGGTGAAGATTTCACAATTCATATCCGAACGAAAAATATAGATTGACTCTTTATTTTGACGCTTTCTGGTTGTTTCCAACAAAATTTCAACTACTAACTCTTTAACGCCCTTGGTACCCTAAGATCCTCTTATAAAATACGCTCAATTAGTACTAATCTCATAGCAGTAAACGCTTTTGTCGTTTGAAGCGCGTTCAATACGTGTCTATGACCTTCGCCTGATACCACCACCAAAACTCATCACGTCGGCGGCATCAGTCGCCTGTGAGACTTGCATCAGTGCAGTTGGGGGCTTTTTTTAAAAAAAAAATAAATAGAGCGTTTAAGGGTTAAACGTTAGCCGATTCATCTACTTTCCCAAAATGAAAAATCATGATTTTTTCCTATTAGATGGCTGGGTGACATGAGACGACATAATATTTACACCTTTGGACAAATATGATTTAGGCAACTAGCATATAAGCCTAGTAACAAGACCGGAATAGGTGGATGTCTAACTTCTGACCAGATACTGGTAGATTTAAGTCAATAGATGGTATTGAACAAATATGCCTCAGTAAGTTCATGAATAAATTCTTTCAATGAATTCTGGGAGTATTATTTAGAGATACGCATAGAACCGAGTTGAATTTTTGTTAGCTGAAATTATCTAAATCGAATCGATAATAAAAACTCTAGTGGAGGCTCTTCGATTTTCTTCAGTTTTGCCGACGAAAATACTTCTATCTAAGGGCCGATTTTATTTGTAAAGTCTCAAATATCTAATCAGTCGATTCCTTGAAATTGCTTCATAACTGAAAGGGGTATAAGAAAAAAGTGAGTTCTATCATCCTGGCATCAGGTTCCTTGCTGAATCGTATTATGTGAAAATTTAAAAGTAAAATACGTCTATTATACTGCTGTATTTTTATTCGATATTTACACATAACAGAGGGCTTCAGGATAATTATTTTCTGAAGTATTTCAGTTGTGGCACCATTCAAAATATTGCGGCAAAGATGAAATGAGCATTAAATTGTTTTTTTCATCTCTCTACAAGTCCTCCACCCCCCCCTTATGAAAGAGAATGAACTCTAAGTGTCTTAATCTTTCTCTTTGCCTAGCAACCTGATCTACCTTGCAGAATAGTAACCACTTTCCGTTGAAATTTTAAAAATACACTTTGAAAGAAGAGAAATGCCTACTTAAAATCTACAGTGGCACTATGCAAAATGTATTGCCGTATTTTCGGATTAAAAAGTGCGATAGGGATGAGAATCATTGATAGGTCTTGAAATATTTGCAATTATTAGAATTATAACAGCTAAAATATTAAATTATCCAAAATAAGAGTTACTTTAAACTAATTTAAATAAAAATCGAAAATGTTTTTTTGAATCTCGATGACGTTAATAATCCCGTTCAAACATGATCTGAATAATTTTGAACTTCAATTTATCAGAAAACTGAATGAAGCATCTAAAATTCTTCATTTAGTAAACTAGCTCAATGGATTGAAAAGTGAGAACAAACTTTAACGAAATTCTCGGAAGTTTAAAAACTAAAATCTTAAATCTAATAATTTAATTTTTTCTAATAAGATGAATAAAATTTCCACTTTCAATGATAAATAAAAGGCTTGTATTAGTCCAATCGCATTTTGAAACTAAAATAGTAAAGAATAATTGAAGAAAATTATGTCATTTCTAATTTACACACGTAAAACACGGACTAATTGTAAATCTTGTATATAATTCTAGTCAAGATTTAAACAATCGTTTTATTTCTATCGCAAATTGCTATAGACAGAGAAGACTGTACTTAACTTTGTAATTTTGCAGGCACAGCAAAATGTCTTGTAGGCCGAAATTTAAAGAGAGAGAAAGGTTTCGATGCATAACGAAGAGCCGAATTGTCTTTTGGAGCTAATTGTATGAATAATATTAAGGCTAGATAGTAATCAAAAGATTTTTGCCTTTACCATGTCAACTCTGGAGCCGTTAATATTGGAGAAAGGAGTATTTTGTCTTTCCTCTTTTGAACAATTCCTTTCTCAGTTTGAATCAACCGATGGATAGATTTCAAGTGTAGTTTGAATAACTTACTATCTCAAACTTTATGATAGATGCCTTTGGTTTGCTTCACTTTCTAAATTTAGAATTCTCGTCACTTCTGTCGTTAATTTTACATCATCTTAGTATGAAAACTGGAATCATTTATTTGCTCATTACTTACCACATGACTCACATAGAACCGTCGTTCACTTGAAGTTCTGATAATCGTAAGTTGACTCCCATTTTCACTTCTGGCTTTCCTTTCAGGCACTAGGAGCTGTTCTGTGTCCGGAGGCATCAACCGTGTAGGACAGTATGAGTTTCTGCGCACCAATCCGCAAGTACTATTAACAGAAGTTGCCACAGCTGAAAGTGCCTCTGAAGATCGTGGGTAAACTGAAGCGACATCAGGAGTCCTTTTCCTTCTCCGTCTCTTTTTTTTGACTGGTGTTTCAATATCTTCCGTGTCACCCTCCGCACTGTAACAACTTTCCATCACTTCCGAATGCTCATCCATATCGTGAGCCTCGATTTCATTGATCTGAAGAATTGGTGGATATGTGGTGGTAATGGATTGAGGTTGGGGACTAACTGCGTCTCCAGGGAGAGGTGAAACCTGTTGATGAACAGAAGTTACGTGCGTAGATGCTGACTCAGATTCATCTGTATCGAAGGCCGCATTGGTCACTTGATGGTGTTTCTGGTGGAGAAGATTGAAGTTCGATCTTCGTGAAAAGTGAAAATTTAATTTATCCAACGGACCCAGCGTCTGTCGCCGATTGCTATTTAATGGATGTGCTCCAAAACTAGAAAATTGATAATGCTTTATTAAAATTTAATAAATTATCTAAATTTTAAATCATCTTACTCTATTTTAAGCATGCACATTTTGCCACTCTTCAGATTATTTTTATTTCGCATTACAAATTGTAAGCTTCATCTTGAATTCTGTAGTCTTTTTTCATGAAAATCATTTGAGAAAAAAGTGCAAATTCACTCACAATTGTCCATTTTCATCAGACAATAAATATTTTGCATCCGGGGTGTGTGATAGACTTACCTCTACGTGGTACACCCTGGGCAACGTATACTCATACGGCAAAAAGGTCTATTAACTGGTAGTTGACTTCTGAATTCTAACTACCATCACCCCACTGTATGTCATATTCCACCATTTCAGCAGATCTCGCCTCACCTTTTACTCAACATTTTGCCTGTCTGTCTCTTCTACATCTGTGATTCATTACTCTGTCCCCCCTCTCGACTTTTTTTCACTTTGATGTTCCCCCCTCCTCCTCTGTGAAGCCTGAAGTCGGCTAAAGGGCTAATGATAACCATCAAAATGCCTGCCATTTGAAATAAATAAATATTTTGCATCCGACCAGCAGTAATCTGTGATATTGTTAAGAATTTTATATTTCGACATACCTATGGACAGAGTATGTGTCTAGAAAACCCTTCCTTATTTATGTGGTTTGGGTTAATCCTACGTGAGGCAAATCCTACAAGCACAACCTTTTTTTGCACCATAATTGCATAGTTGCATCCGTTTGTCCTACATTGAGGCAGATAACTATGCAGCTTAGGATGATAGGTTTCAGGCATATTAGGAAACATGGCTAGTGACTTACATCAGTCAAAATCCCAGTTAGCGCCACGGTAGTGACCCTAGGAGAAAACACCTTATTCTCTCCACCTGTCATTCGCACCTGCTAATCCTGTTTGCACTCTACAACCTGTCATTATTTCTGCACAACTATCAGTTCATTTTTTTATGTCACCCCAAAGAGTTTTTTGGAAATATGTTCAAATTTGATGGAAGCAGGCAGATGACCAAAAATGTGCGAACATATCGTGCTTATTTGTTCGCCTTTTGAGATAAGCGCTGTCGGCCAACAATTTCGTGCAAAGCAGATTAGACACGTGGTGGGAGATTTAAACTGTGCGATTAGATAACCGAACGGGCTTTACTATCGCCTAAAAATAATTATCTAAGGGCGGAAATTATGTTCAAAATCATAATACTTGGAAATAATATAAATGATATAATATTCACATTTTGGCCAGTAATTTGGCCTTAGTGAAATCATAAATGAAAAGCGAAATCGAAAAGATGAAAAAGGATGATGGATATCTGGTTAAAACAATATAATCTCTTTACCAAATTGACTCAATGTATGAATTCTCTTCATTTTTACATTGTGCAACAGGCAAGAGCAAAATCACATGGCTAACATGCGAAGGTTAACGTATAGGCGAAGTGCAAATAAAAAATACACAAGCAAAGCTATTGACAGCCTATTATATCAAGACATTTGACAATTCGATTCGTGTTCAAAGTCAACAATTTTACAGAGTGCTCAAACACTGTCACGCCGGCACCTTCACAACATATTACCTGATTTCGATGAAGTACTTCAGTCTGTACCGACTGTGATGAAGATATACGAAAATATTAGGTTGGCAACTAAGTCATTGCCGATTTTAAATA
>UZAE01000809.1:0-18009 GCA_900617975.1 Rodentolepis nana | reverse complement strand
ATAAAATATCTCTGCATCTCTGAGACTTATTCTTGCACTAATTAGCACATCTGTAGGAGGAAAAGCATAGACACCTTTTGACCATGGACGTCATTCAATTAAACGAAAATCAAAATAAATTGCATGTTATTGATTTTATTAATATTACATTTATTATTTAATTATCAAACTTACATGTGAGCGTTGAAACTTTGAACAAATGCCAGTGAATATTAATTTTCTGTGAATAATCACCAAGACGATAAATTTATTTATATTTATTTCAAATGGCAGGCATTTTGACAGTTATCATTAGCCGTTTAGTTGACTTCGGGCTTCACTGAAGGGAGGAACATTAAAGTGAGAAAAATTCGACAGGAGGAAAGAAGAGTGATTCACTGATGTAACAGACAGACAGACAGACAGACACAAAGGCCGAGAAAAGGCTAGATGAGTACTGTGAAAGGGGTCGAATTTGACATACAGTGGGGTTATGGAAGTTTGAAGTCAGAGGTCAACTGCCAGTTAATAGACTTTTTTGCCGTATGGGTATACGTTGCCCAGGGTGCACCACATGGAGGTAAGTCTATCGCACACCCGACGACAAATAAAATTGCTTAAAACTAGTGTGCCAGGAGTTTTCCCTAATTATACTAATTTCATAAAATGATAATTTTTTAATATTACTGAAGGTAGCACTATTCGTGCATATCAAACAATTTTGATGATTGCTATTTGTCGTAGAAACGGGTCGTAGTAAATCATTATTTGTGTTAGGCTAATTATTGCTGCCTTAAAGTAAATATAACAATAAGGTTACTTAGCGCATGATATATGGTTCTTTATTGGAGTGCAGACTAAGAAAGTTAAAATCAACTTGCATTAGAACATCTGAACCTTGCCGAAATAATGTATTTGAAAATATAGTCACTACTAAAAAAATAAGTAGAACGCTTGTGTCAAAAGCGCAATCTAACAGATTTATTACCAGGCGGTCAGATGTGGGCAATTGAAAACAAATACCTAACTATGTAAAATCCTCGCGCGTTCCTCTTAATTAAACTCGTCTTGATTGAATTAATGCATTTATTTCTGAATTTTGTTTCGATTTGCTGCGTTCAATATCTCAGTGCTAATAAATTATCAACTTCTAAAAAGGTAGCAGTTTGCAATCCTTATTCTGCACTCAAACACCACCTTTAAGATGCAATAAGCTTTAAGTTGTGTATAGCTTTTAAATCCTTTATGCCATTAAAGAATGGAATTGGAAAATCACAGAATGTCGAGAGGTGAACTGAAGAGCGAATCAGGTTTTGGTCAATTATTTCATATGAACCGTTATAATACTTCGTGAAGATAAATAAAGAAAAGTGCAAGAAAGATGAAAATAAAAGCAAACGTATTTCGACAGAATTAAATGAATAACCACAGAAAGCACATTCAGAACTCTATTCCAATGCAAAGTACGTGCAACTCAAAAATATTCCGCGAATTCGATTAGTCTACGAGGTTATTGTAAGCATGAATCATTCATATTGATGAATCGCATTTTGACTAACCGGAGCAAAATTATAAAACTTCAGTGAGTGAAAGAGGAAAGATGTAGACAGGTACATTACATACACCCAAAGTAATAAAATTTTTTCACCTACCTAACGAATTACAATTGACATTTCATATATTAGGCTAGGCGTGCTTATCAAAACATCACTTATCATATGTTTACTAATCTGTGAAAATGGCTGGCAGTTAGGCCAAATTATTGCTCACTAGTCATGCGATTTGCGGTGGCTATCTAATACGTTTTATTCAAAAGTAACACCAAATTTTCAAATATTAGAGGTAATAAGACCGTAGCTAATGGCAATACTTGAAACTTTGATCTCTTATATACGTTCTCATTTTGCTCATAGAATATTGCTTTATACCTTATTTTATTAAGGGTCTATTAGCGAGCGTTCTACTCAACCTGATTCGTAAGAGCTTAAATAAATAGCAAATAAGTTAACATAAGCACTAATCAAACTTGAATAAGTCCAAATTAGAAAATTAGGAGAAATATTAATCAGAATAATAATCTTTACAATTTTTTAAATTTATGTGTTAAGAATGACAGTTTTATATATTCGTAATTTGTTACACCTAATTGGAAGATTTTGTATATATTCATTATTATGTAACTCAGGCAATGAAGTGGATAGTTTGGAAATCGTTTCAATTTTTTAATACAAGGGATTGCCATATCTCATATCATGACATTGCTCAATAATTACCGTTGCTTCTAAGTGTGAATCGATGCGCCTACGAATGTGACTGCAAGATTGCTAAATAAATTAAATTTACTTGTATCCATGTGTATTATTTATGAAAAAGTATATGTATTAAAGATGAAGTCTATTTTAAACATGCAAATTCTTTTAATTTAATCAAGTATTGCAGAACTAAAAATGTCTCTTGCAATGAGAAACCGACCTCATTCTCTAAGATTCTTTGTTCATGCAAATATGCGTACGCTTAGAATGATAAATATAAAAGGCAGGCTTTAAGAGCATTGATCATTTGAGTGCCAATCATGTCAAAGAGGAATCATTAAAATTTAAAACTTGATTCATTTATTAATCTTATTTTGAACCCGCTGAAAGACATTTTTTATTCACTTCAACCTGAGAATCAGATTTAGATCTACAGGATGACTTCGAACAATAACTTGAATGTGCCATCAGATGACGATTTGAAATGGTCACCGGAATGTTTCTTTCGTGAAGAAAGACTGGCATGGAGCAATCCATTAACGGAACGGGTTATACAATTGCTTGAATGTGAGCCAAGTCCCATATTTTCTTTGCCAAGTTCATCTTTAATTTCTCACTATAATTTGTAAATTTAGCCCCCAATGACACACATCACCATTTACAGTTGGAAGGCGATATCGATCCAATGGAAGAGATTCCTGAATGTGCGTTCTGTGTTGTTCATTTATATTCTGTGGGAATGCGTTTGATTTAGTTTTTTATCTATCTTGACGAAGTATTACAACTTTTCAGATGAAATAATTGACCAAATCGTGAGTTATTATCTTAAACCGGATGCAGTGCTGCCGCAGAATTCTTTTGATCTTACTGACAATACTACATACCTTCCGGAAAATGTGGAACAAGGTTTACCGCAAGAAACTAACACACATTTCGCTTCTCTTCAGTATGACATTTTGCTTTTAACTCAAATGTCCTTTCAATGCTTAAAATGTTGAAGTTTACGTTAAATGCAAAATTGGATTGTTGAGGTGTCTACTTAAATAGGGATTAAAGGGTAGTATCATGTGAATATTACAGCTAGGGAATAACTTAAAGTAAACTCAACTTGTTAAAATTGTCTTACATCACAAGCGCTTTGTTAATTCCTTTTCTCTTTTGGCCTTTGAATTACGTAGAATCGGCGAAGGTAACTCTATCGATCCGATTCGCTCAAATGAATTTGCAGAAGAAAATGTGACCCACCATGGAGGCGACGATTCTTCATTCACGAGCACTGCGGTTCATTATTTTTATTGTCCCTCTTGCTCTCATGGATCAGAAGACAGATCTCAGCTGCATAAACACATTCAGGAAGTTCATGAAGAGAATACAAATTCGACAACGTGTCAAGGTATGTTAGTCTACTGTTTCGTTTTTCCGTCCACTTAATTCACTTGAAAGTTGCAATCATCACCCAAAATGAAATGCAAAATTTGAAGTAATTTCCATTTTGTAACTCTGTGAAAGGCATAGAGATTCAAATGGTTTATCATTTATTCGAAATTTGAATTAAGATTTCCAGTTGATAGAGAGTTACGTTTCAGCTATGATAATTTTGTAATCAATCAAAATATGTTTAAATAGTTAGCCCAACATAGACAAACGTACTTACTAGGCTATTCTTACATCACTTGTGTCGTTTGAATGGTAATAGTTTTCTTTAATGAAAGTACAACTATTCGAGCTACATCGTGTGCATTCCTGATTCGAATTGGCTTCAAGCTCTCTTTTTCAACCCTCCTAAGTGTTGCCATAAAAAAGAGATAGAGTGTACAAATAATGATGATACTGAAATAATTCATCCATAAAAATATAAAATTGTATTTGCAATTGTAAAATGCAGTGCTGAAATAGTTAGCACATTGTTATCATTTTAATAATGACTTGGTATTGTTGAATTTCAGCAACTGACATTGTTATTGGTAGCAGTAGTGAAACGGTAACTTCCTTGGAAGTTGGTCTCATGGTCAAAAACATGGATGATACCGAGAAGAATTCTACGCTGATTGAGGAAAGTTGGGAAAAATAATTACCAAGGGAGCGAATGAACACTTACCATCGGATGAAAGTGGAAATAAGAGTTTCACTTGAGTTGAATATGAGGAGAAATTTTTCGATAAATGTCAATTGAAATCTCACAAACGCAAACTTGCTGGCGAAAAACCGTTCATTTTGAAAGAAAGTGGAAAGAGGTTTAGGGCACAAAATGATAAAGACGTTTACAGACGAATTTGCAGTGGTGATAAATCTGTCGAATATCGTGACTGTGGCAAAGCATTCATACGCAAATCAGATTTGATTAGGCATTTGCGCAAACGTACAGGAGAAAATCACGCAAATGCTCGGCATGCGGAAAGCACTTTTTCAAGGAAAAAAAATTGGCCTTTACACAAACGGAGGCATATTGATAAAGAGTGTGGAGCAACAGATCTCGTAAAGGTTTTGTTTTGATAGACGCCTATAAATTCACGGTGAAAAGAACCACATTCATATCAGATATTTGCTGAAATTATAATTTTCAAAGAGATATTTGAATGCACTCAAGTATGCGCATACTTATGAACAAGCGCTTAGAGTTAAAGGAAGTGGAATTCGATATCTGTGTGCTATCAATTAACTTTTTCTCCAAATTACCCAAAGAAAAGAAACTTCGACTTGTATGCTACTGATTTTATTATAAAGCTTTTCTTGCCTTACTTATTATGCAGCCGGAAATGCCTTAACACAGGACATGTAGTTGGAATCCGTCATGAAAAATTAAATATCGAATTTAGAAACTTTTAAAATCGATCGAGAGACTTGTTTAACAAAACAGCGCAATCGAATCAGTGAAATGGTGAAGTAGAATTAAGAACCTCCTCTCTCTGCTGCAAATACTAACAAAAGTGATTTATTTATTATCGATATCCAGTTTATGATCGGTGAAGGTGCATCGAGCATTGTCGAAACCGTTTTCACATTTGATGTTGACTCAATTCTTGAACATACTGGAACAGACAAAGCTGTGTTCTCTATTCTAGGAATGACTTTTATTTGCGGCACAAGAATTTCCACTAAAATGACAATCACATCGCTCTTGAGTCTACTTCATAATTTACTTTTATTCTATTTATATTATCTGCAATAAATTTGAATTCGTTTACATCATATAAATTGAGATTACTGATACTTCATTTTATTTTCATAATAAGGGTATTTGTTGCAGTGTAGTCTGTAGCGGACTGTTACACCAATAAGCCTAGACTGTACTCAGTTATCTCTACAATCGATGAGCCTCTCAAACTAGCTGCTATTGCAAAGCTATGGAGGCAAGAGGCGAGCGAGAAGAGATACGTTTATTTACGATGTAGCACATCAGCGGTGTGTGTAGGAAGGAGCTTAGTCATTATCAACATGGCGGATACGGTAAAACAAATGGGCGTCTCTGATTGGTTAATGTCGGTGAGGTCGACGCACCCGGTCCGTACGCGAGTTTGAACGTGATGTTGACCAAACGATGACGTGTCCCACATAACTCCCCCCCTAGAGCGTTTGCGGGTGCCTAAAAAGGTTAAGAAAACGTGTCCCACAAGTGTATTGTGATAAATGAGATGAATGAATACTAGCGATGACACTATATCATATTCCTAATCGGAGAGGCCAAACCTTCATAATGACTCAATGTTTTGATTATTCAAAACTGTTAAATTTTGAAATTCTTTTAGTCAATATTTACAATCTTAGTTATTAAGAACAATGGAGAATGGCCAGAATAGAAAAAAAATTAATAAATATGGGAAAAAATCATTTTAGGCCTTTCTTTAAATTCACACAACTCAGGAAGACCCACCTGAATTAATCGTTAGGAAGGCAAATCGGCAAATATGAAGCTGACTAAAATTGCATTGCTCAGGTTAAGCAAACACATTTAGCAAATTGTTTATATATAATGTTTGTGAGTATCAAGGTTTGGTTTGGACCAAGTTTTCACTTAAGAGGATTGATGTTTCTAACAAATATATGTATGTATCTTCTAATTGACAAAAGAAAAGTGTAAGTCAATTTGATCTTGAGATGTTAGTTCAAAATGGCAACCTGTTTAATACATCGGCCGTTAAACTTTTATTTCTATAAGAACAAAGTGTTGGTGTTTATGCAAACCGATGTAGAGATTCCAATATCATCTCATGAATGTGCCACAAAATAGCCGATATGAAATACACTTCAACACATCAGGGACATGATCCTTGATTTCGATCTAATCGTTTCCAATATCACTCCAATATCACATATCTCGGAATGACGTTTGACACAAGGCTAGCATGTAAAAATCGCAAGGATAAAATAGCAGAACGAGTCTCCAATAAACTGAATGTACTCAATCGTCTTGCTGTTAGCGAATTTGTCTGTGTACGCTCAACTCTTAACACCACAAACAAGATGTTTATTCAGCAAATAATGTTGTATTGCTGTGAGCCACTCATTACAGCCACTGTGGTCACTCTTAAA
Source organism: Rodentolepis nana (assembly GCA_900617975.1). Taxonomy (NCBI): domain Eukaryota; kingdom Metazoa; phylum Platyhelminthes; class Cestoda; order Cyclophyllidea; family Hymenolepididae; genus Rodentolepis; species Rodentolepis nana. The sequence continues at coordinate 11,248 of UZAE01000809.1, read as the reverse complement.
CCACTCATTACAGCCACTGTGGTCACTCTTAAACCACTCGAATAGGCACACAACCATGCATTACGACTAATTACTGGAGGGAAAAATTAACACCCATTGATGTAATACTCTTTGTTACAGGAAGCACCACAATATGGCCTCTTATCAAAGAAAAGGCTTTGATCCTGTATGAGAAGCTACCTCATCAAAGAAAAGGCCTTGATCCTGTATGAGAAGCTACTAAATAAATTATTCGGCCTCTATGAGAATAGACCTGGACATCTGAAAACGCAATCTGGTCTAATACAGAAAGCTATTGCATTACGAATCGATGACAAACCAAAAAGCCTATCTCCCTATGAACCAGTAGCAACCAACTGTTTGACTTATTCAAGAAATCAAACACCCCTTCAGAGCAAATGCGCTCACTGGCCTTTGAGACAATTTATGTCAACTATCCTGCAGATCAATGGCTCCAAGTCATCACTGGTGAGTCATAAATAGAAAACCAATCAAACGTTGTTGCATATGTTTATTCTGTACTCTTCCCTTTCAAAACAATAGAAAAGAGACCATTAGGATAGCACTAGGTCAATTATGTTGCCTGGATACGAAATTCACCAAAGCGGTGATACTTTCGCACTCACAGTCAGCAATAAACACATTTAGAAACAGAGGGCCACCCAAACAGCTGAGATATACGAATGCAAAAAGAATTATATGAGCTGCTGAAAGGGAAAACAAAATAGTGGTCATACAATGGATTCCTGGTCACTCTGGCATTAAAGGCAATGACCTTGCTGACGCACATGCTGAGAAGGAGACAACGATTTTGCAAGACATAGACCAGCCAATCTCGTTCCACACAATGAAGACATTAATCAGGAGAGAATTCAAGACCTCCAGGTGCAACAAACTTAAAGCTCAAATAAAGGAGAAACCGTGAACAGTGTCACTCTCCGACATAGCAGACTGGCCAAGAATCGAAGCCGTTGCTGAGTTTAGATTACGTACCGAACACGACTGCTTGGCAAAACATCTTCACAGAGTGGAAGTATACACTTAACCCACATGCCGCATATGTAACCTACAGGAGGAAATGGAGAAGACCCACCTGATTCGGTGTCCAGCTCTAAAGACAAGGACGAGAAGCCAGAAATACTGGAAAGCAAGAAGACAGCTAATGAACTGCTATTAATTAACTGCTATATATGTACTTTCCCCCTCTTAGGGGAAGCTGAAGTCAAAGTTTAAGGTAAGCAAGAAGACTGCTAATGAACTGCTATTAATTAACTGCTTTAAATGTACCCCCCCCCTCTTGGGGGAAGCTGAAGTCAACATATGTACCCCCCACCCTTGGGGGAAGCTGAAGTCAAAGCTTATGTACTTTCCCCCTCTTAGGGGAAGCTGAAGTCAAAGTTTAAGTGTTATTGATAAATATCATAAAGCCGACAATTTGAAAAAAATAACTTTCTGTGAATATTCATCAAGTTGTTAAATAAAATTGTTAAATTTTATTTCGTCAAGGGTTTTTTTTATTATTATACTAATGTAATAAAATGGTAATTTTGGAATATTACTGAAGGTAGCTCTAATCGCGCATATCGATCAATTTTGATGATTGCTATTTTTAAAACCAACTTTTTTGTTAGTTAGAATGTGCAACAACTTCGAAATCTGTAACCCTGTCTTTTTTAAGATAATTATGCCAATAAAATATTTGTAGATCATTTGCTTTGCTGGTTCCATTTTACAACACTTGAAGTTCTTACAACCTTATATCTTATTATTATTATTATATATTATTATTTATTATGTTTTTTCCTCACAAAAATTGTGGGTTGTTAGCTCCAACAAAACGACTCTCATTTCGACTTAACACAGCTCCGTTTTTTCACCACAGTTGTTTTTTTTCTTGTTTTGTTTCTGAGCTCATGTATGAGAGAAGCCACAATTTGGTCAAATCATTTACCCTCCTTTTCATAAAACGAGCCTATTTGCAGCAAAACCAAAACTAAGAGAGTAATAACCATTTGCTTACACTTTCACCTTTCACTCAATGTATTTTTCTACTTTTATATAATAAAATTGCTTATGCAATCTCGTTTAAAACGCTTTTCAAGGTCATTGAAATCTATATCCTAAAATTACTAATGTTACGTAAAAGGGGTGTTAGCAAATCGCAGAAGTAAATGAACTTAGAAAAAATTCATTTTAATGCATAAAATCCCCAAATGAACGTCACGTCAAGCTTAATTGTATTGCCGCGTCAATCAATCTCATTGGGAAAAAAAATTTTGAAAGTAATTTTTAGTTCCTAGCTTAACACTTTAATTTATTTGCTTATAATTAAATATGCAGCAGATATTGATTTAATAAATTTTTACCAGTCGACAGCATATATTTAAACAAATTCTAATAAAAATCTTGTATTCTCCTGAATGCGAAAAGATTTTTATTTGCTGCTTTACTAATTACTTACTTTATCTTAAGCAGCATTTTGTGACCAAATAACCCTCCAACATCCTCAATCCCTTTATTTATTTTATCTCAAATGTAACGAAACTTTCTAATATTCACTTTATATTTGGTACGTAAAAAACAAAATGCAAAATTTGGTCAAAACAAGGTACTTTATAATATTTCTTATTCCAATCGGTTATTTGGCAATTTAACATACTCAATAGATGAAAGACGTGCATTATTTTGTTGTAATTATTTGAGTAATTTAACGAGTAAAAGGTTTCTGATCTTGTTATTTCTTTTTTTAATTTTAAAATCAACTTGATTGTCTCTCTTTTATGTAACTATTTGTAGTTCGTTCGTCACAGATGATTTCCTTCGTATTTTTAACCGATGCCCATCAATTATGCAATTTATTTATAGCCTTAGCATAGTGAAAATAATAATAAATAAATATAATAAAAAATTGCAATAGTTTTGGTATCTTCTTAACAGCAATAACTTTCAAGTTGATATCGGGTCTCTTTTTGAGAAGGCATTTTCTTGAATGAAGGAAATGCAAAAATCGATGGAAATCACTTAGCATGAGTATGGTTTGATAGTTGCCACAAATCCGCCTAATTGTATTCTTTGTTAAATCCAAATTAGAGTACCTTTGCGAAAATGCTTTTATGTATTTGTATAAATAAAATATTGAATCAGATTTTTGATAAGGAATTTTATTTACTTCCCTAAAAGTGACGGACTGAAAATAAGAGTGTTCGTTTTCATTGAAAACACAAATATTACTTGCAAACTAAATCACAGGTATATTATAACTTGTATTTGTTCTTCAAACACTAAAAAAGAATCAACTTTAGTATTTTAAATAAAAATAGTGATATTTCATAATTGCTTAATATGAGGAAGAAAAATAAATAAACTATACGATGCAATGAGTAGGTAGCTAGTTTTAAATAGGCACCAGGAAAAATAAAATGTGAATATTGTCAGTAAATAGTTTGGTCATCGAGATTTTGACTTTTACATTGAGTGTCAGTGTCAATTTTAGATATAGTTATGAATTCATCGTTTACTTCGTATTTGAAGGCGTCTGAACTATGTCGGTTGCTTTAATGGCTGCTAGAGAAACCTCAAATTAAATAAATCAATGCCAGATATTTAAAAACATAATTGTTTTATTTCAAAGTGAAGATGATGCCCTAAAACGTCCAACTATATAGAATGCATGAAATATTGATTTAAATTTTAATATTTATTACTAGGACATGCCATTTTTTACTAATTTATTAATTTATCATCTTAAGTATTGTTTTTTTATACAAACCAGCATGGAATAATATTCAACTGTTAAATCTACCTTAGTGCAAACAAATGTATCATGGGTATATAAATTAAATGATTGATAGCTTTTCATCAAACAGAAACACAAATAAAACTTATTTTTGTTCTGTGGTAAAATGATCGTAAAACTTGAAGTCTAAATGACATGTAATTTACTTAAAAAGATACTCTAAGTAGGTTAGGCAATTTAAGGAGCCATTTCAAACATAGGAAAATCTACTAAATAGTGTAGCAATCCGCTACAAATATAAATTTCTAAATGACTAAAGAGACACATCTAAGTGGTGCATTATTTTAGTGCGTACTTTTGGGAAATAGAGATTCTTCAGTGTTTACACTTTCGAATTAACATTAAATTTGACTTAAAATGTTATCACTATTTAAAATGATAAATCAATCCGTTTTTAGTGTTCCAGAAATTAAATGATCAAACGGTCTCTTAATCTTGGATCGATTTTTTTTTCATTTGTCACTTTCGTACAGTATAAGGTTGAATTGCATTTTAACATTAAATTGTTAGCACTTACAAAACTTGGGCTCAGTCTTTGGCTAGAGATATAAACACATAATGCATTCGCAGATCACCCAGCGTGCTGTTCTCATTTAATTGCCTTGAAAGTAACATTCAATCAGTTTCAAGCAAACCATTTGGAAAATTTTCTTTAAAAACATTTAGTCCTGAATAACATTGATGCATCGTAAAATGTTTGAGGAATTGATTTCCCATTAAATGCTTGCCAATCACACATAATGGTTGAAAATGTATATATTTATCATGATTTATGAATGTTTATATGTGATACTAGCCTATCAATCATTAAAATTATATTTTATCAGCATATTCGATTAAAATAATGCAATGGTGAATTAGTTTACCAGAAGTTTAGTGGTATCAGACTTCACATTATTTACTTTTAGTATCAAATCATTCTTTTATTACTGCCAGTTTAAGTACTCATATTATTTTATTGCGCTTTTAAAAAACGATATAAGCCCAAAATTAGTTTTATAGCCTATTAATAATTTTTTTCAATTTTCTACAAATCGGAACATCCAGGGAAGTTCTTACTGAGCTTTTGCATTCACTTAAATTGAAACCCTTTTTACATGCAAATCAATTAATTAGCAGAAAGGAAATTAAAGTAAAATACTAATATTTAAGCAATGCGAATGTCCACAGTTGTCTCAAAACAATATAACTGAACACTTATATGAAAATCAATCTTTTAACGAAAGCACCTTTTGTCAGTTAAAGGGGTTTCGTATATTTTAATCTCAATGTAATTTGTTCTATCAATAAGCAAATTGCTATCTGTTTGCTATTTCTAAAAGGATTAATTAATTGTATCCTACTTTAACTTGCGATATCTTATTTGGAATTGTGATTTGTCAGTCGATTAATAGATATCAAAATTTTTACATATTTCAAAATTGTAAATATTCTAATCTTGTGATAATTAAATGTTGTATAAATTTCCCGAAAGCTCCACTATTACTTAGATTTAAGGTATATTTGAGGAGTTAAAGAATAGTTTGATTTTGAAATAGGCTAGCCACAAAATTCAGTTTAGAGTGAAATTCATTCGCCTTTAAGCTAATTGTAAATATTAGTATGTTATTTTAAATTAAAATTCCTTTTTAACGTATTGATAAGCAATGCATTGGTTGAGGCAGGAAAGTTACAATTATAAGAATTTATATTAAAATGCTCTTTGACACACTAGCAGTTTTTTTATAAAGGGTATATTTGTATAATTGAACTATTTGAGCTCCGTTTTATTTTATAAGGAGACATAAGGTTCATTAAAATGAGTAAATATAAGCAGAAACTAACTAAATTGTTGGCCTTGACTAAAGCATTTTATTTATAAATTTCAAAGACATTTATGCTGCGAGCAGCAGAGCAATCAATAACTATTATACGCTTCCACCTTGCCATTGTTCAGTTAAACTAAAATCTTAACTTTTTAATATTTTTTAAACGTTAAATTCTTTATTTCATGTTAGATTAATTTGTTCCATAAACCAAATGCAAACTAAATGAATCAAATGACCAGAAATCAAAAACAATTTTTTTAATTTCCAATCATGATTGAACAAAATGTGTTGGCGGGCTTTAAGTTAGAGGGCTAGAACTAGAACGAAACATACTATATTTTGAGAAATTTATATGAAAAACGAAGAAATAAATCCCATAACGAGTCGATAAGCAAATTGTTTAAAAATAAGCTTTTCTTAAAGTTGAATATTTTAAAGGTTGTTTGAATTGCTAAATCAAAGTATTCATAATTAATCACTTCAACTATTATAATCAATTCCCAAATTTGCTGCAAATTTATTCTATTCCCATAAAGATTGATTTCAATCCTTATTAATGGCTCTTAAAGGAAAGTCATATAATTTATTCTTGATATAAAATCAAAGGGAATTAAACTAAGATTCAAAGATCAATTCAAATCGGGATTTTAAATTCAAGTTACCCAATGTATCATAAAGTAAACTTACTTCAATGTTGAACTACATAATCATCCAAGGTGCAAGCATGTAACCGCAACAAGCACTGATAAATTTGCATGAATATAAAAGACTTCGGCGCACTTTAAAAACAAGTTAAATTCGGTTTTAGATTTTTTGTCAATGAATCTGTTTTAGCCTTAAATTAGCGCTTAGTATCAATCGACAGGCTTTTCATGTAGATATACAATTTATATGTCATTTTTTTCTTTAGATGTTAGTATTTTGTAGCCACTGCTTTCATGAAACGCTCCTATATTACATGAAAGTATCTTATTTAATATTTTAGTCACAAACTTTTTAAAATATTAATATCGACGGTGATACTTTTCCAAGCCGTTTTGCCTTTGCAAATATTTTAATGCTCAATTCATTGGTTAAATGAAACGAATTTCTTGTCTAAATTAGGCGCAACCCCTCGAAAAGGCTCTAAATTAATGCAAACGTAATGTTGGATAGAATGTGCTATAATAAAGATATCACAATCTAAGACTAATACAATGCATATATTTAAATGAAAAAATAAATGGAAGTACTAAATACTATCAGAGTTAAGAAAATCATTTATTCTTTAACTACACAATTGTTTATATAGCACTAAATTAAGTTAGACTAAAGAGTATATGCAAATAAGTGCTTCGTCATTTCAGGATATCAAAATTATGTTTCCTGGAGAGGCATTAAGAGGCAAAATAAAATGTCAGAATTTTTGAATAGTCGTTTCAAAATTCAGATTTTAAACGGACATTTATTATCAACTTGTTTCATTATGTAGCAATGTATGTCATCATATTGAAGTAAGTGAAAATAACGATGGTTGTTTGGATTACACACAAGTGCGTTTTGTGTTTTAATATGGAGTTTTAGCTCATGTATCTGTGGCAACTTTTGAAGTTTAATCCATTTTGCCTGGCTCAAAAAAAGTGTTACGTTTTTCGTTAATTTAATAGTATACTACGCATTTTTTACAAAGCTTTAAAATGTAAAACTTAGTTCTTCATTAGAAAACATTAACAAGGCATTAAGATTAAAATAGTCAATGCTCAATTAGTATGGTAATGTTAATTATGAGGGATCATTTTCTGATAAATGGAAGTGTTTCATGTGTTTCGTAGCAGCAAATAGTGCAAATGATAGAGAGAATTCGAAAACTCACAATTGTAGATTTTACATGATCAACTCTTGTTGCAATAGAAAGATTAACAATTAACTAACCACTGACATTCTGTTTAGTTACCAAAGTATTTTTTTTGAAATCTTGTGCTTACTTTTCTTTAGAAAGCAACTTTGCTTTAAAAGCTGAGAAAAAATTTCAAATGGGTCTTTCTTCTTGATATTTATTTGATATTTTATCCCTATTTTCAATATAACATTGGGGAATATTTACATTTCTTCATAACAATGTTGCATTTGTTTTCATCGTAACAAGATTTTTATAATAATAAGGCTAAACTTTATTTGTATTACGATTTATAGTTCCACATATATACATTAAAATTCAGAGAAAATAATTTATGCACTTACTAAATGCAAGGAAAATAGCTAATTGTAAATTACAATTTTATAGTTGGCAAGACAAATGCTATGTGAATTCAATGGAAATTTGACTAGATCGAATATAATAGAATTGGAGCTCGATTGAGTGATCCACATGCTAAAATTAACTCTTGCCTAATGCTGTACTCATTTATATCTATTACTTTAACTTGGGTAGCCTACGTTTAATGCGTCATTTTGAACCATACATTTTGATGACCTTGGATCGTATTTTAAACAAGAATACTGTCGTAAATTTATTGGAAATAAAAAAGATATATAAACTAGCAACAAATTGACTAACGCACATGTTGGAAAATGATTTTGTATGCTATTGTGCTGGTTTTGCTGCAAATATATACATCTTTTGAAAAGGATGCTACTGATTTACCAAAGTCCGCCTGTTCGAGAGTCATCGCAACACCTCAGGGGAAAACAGAACCTTTAATATTTTCTCTGGACTATTTTAAAGTAGATATTACTTTTATAGTATAGACATCTTATGTTTATTAACTTCAAGAGCGTGTCCGGCTATGCGCATTCTGAAAATTTTGAAGTCACAATGAAGAATGACAAATGCATGGTGAACGACACAGTGATTGGGGAACCCTGCAATGCTGGCGAAAGTAATGATTTTCTGTTCATTCCAAAATCAACTAATTACCAACTTTATACAGAGTACGCTAATATTACAATTAATGACGTCTCAAAATACGAACAAATAATTGTATCAGGAAGTTTTGTGGAATGCGTTGCTACTTTTGCTCCAAGATGCGTGTTCAGACTAGTGAAAACAGGTTAGAACTTTCCGAATGAAAGCAATTATCGCACTGTTTCTGTCTTACCTCGATATGGCTTCTATGTGTTTTACCCTATTAATATGCACCGCTCGTAATTTTAGGAGAGGTGATTCCACGAATATCGTTTCCGTTTGTTAGATTTGCAAATGGAAGTAATTCTGTCGAAATAAAATTTTCCCTTAATGGCTCAAAACACATTCGAGGGGTTCGTTAACTTTGAAGCACATTTTATAAACTATTAACTTGTATTGGAATGTTTTATTTTATAAAAGTGATAACAATTAGATTGAATATTATCTTTATAATCTAATTTTATTTTATAAATGCATTACATCATTTCCTTTTAAGAGCATATTGGATGCGGACGGCAAATATACATGTCACTGGATTGGAATGTCAACTCACCCTGAACAAACCGAAAAAAATGCAGTGAGCATATATAAATACATTAATTGTGCAACTTACTAAACTTGATAACACATTTTTATGCTAAAGAAAACCTAACAGTTAATGTGGCTGAAGATCGTCTGGAATACACAATAGTGTATGAACAAAATGACTCAAAAGAAATGAGTAATTTCCTTTTTACAACAGCAACCTCAATGGTAGGAATTACTGTCTATTGGAACGCAGAAGGTATTAATATATTTGAAGCATTTTTTCTGTTCAATTTAACAAACATAAAATATCTACTCTCATAAGGTGAGTCTCCTGATATCGCTGAATGCAGAAGTAAGTCACAATTCGCATCGTGCAATGCCTAATTCATAATTTTTATTTTTCTTTAACTTATATCATTAAAGAACATAAAAATATTTCTTGAATTGAAAAAACAGTAAACCCCCGAATTCATTAGAAAGTCTTTTTATAATATCTGGAAATATAATAATAATCGCTTAATATATCACATGTAAACAGAGTTCGGGTAGCGAATGTAAATAAAAGATCTCATTTGAACATTAAATCATGCCTTTAATGTAAAATAAATATTTCGATAGTATAAATGACTTTGAGGGGTACAGATAGAAGGACATTATATAAATTTTCAGAAACCCCAATATGTTTTCTTTTATAAAGGACATAAACTCAATTCGCTTAGAAATAGTGTCATTTGAAATATTTTATAGCAACTTAAACAACTCAGAAAGTATTTCACGTTATGTGGATAGAGAATTAGTTTTAAACATATTATTAAAACAGGCATTGTCGCAATGAATTTTTTATTTTATTTAATGTCAATTAGGGCATTGATATTTTATTTTAATTCAGAGCATTGCAACCAATTAACAACAAGTAGTGGTAAGTAAACCACGCTCTATAAGTCACATTTGATTCTAATGATCTTTTAAGGTTTGTGGACATTACTAAAATCTAAATTGAAGCAGTAGTCTTTTGAATCGTTTCATTTATTAAAAGTGCTTAAATCCCAACAAATAATTAGCCCAACAATTACTGATTATTTTCTTACCCTCGTCTTACGTGACTCATCGCTATAGTTACGGACTTAAGAAGTCAAGACATTTCGAATATCACAATCGAGATTTTATATCCTTTGGTCGCCTAAAAATTTACTACCTCCTCATTGTTTCGCCTATTCTACTAAATAGGTTGCTCAATCGGATCACCGTTCATAAGCAAGTTGTTCATTTTTTGCAATCACCTGCATCGGCCAATGTTATGTTTTCTTTATCACGCGAAGCCATGTTTCGTTCATTTTAGTTCCTTGTGGAATCATTATATGGATTTTCAAGTAGTCAATGCTATTCGGAAAAAAAGTGCAAGCAAAATATTTAAAATCATTTGCAGAACCTCGAATAAGTCCATTTAAGAATAAAAAATTTTGTTTGTAAATGAAATATTTATTTATTTACTATTTGTGACAGAATTTGGTCTTTGTACATTGAATATAATCTTGAAACTGAAATTATCAGCCTTGAATATCTGGATAATAAACAATTTTCCATCTTCTATTAAGAAATAACGATGTTCAGAGCAAGAACCGAAGTGAAAATTTTTATTTTGCAATTTAAGTTAAATTGATAGAGCTAAATCGTAGAGTTGAATTATCGCTAAATTCACTTCAGATCTGGCAATAGATAACCCTACTTGGTTCAAACATTACTGGGGTTACTCTGTGTGTAAATTATTTATTTATTCGAAATGACAGGCGTTCTGATAGTCATCATTAGACTTTAGCTGACTTCGGGCTTCACAGAAGGGAGGAACATTAAAGTGAGAAAAATTCGACAGTGGGGAAAGAAGAGTGATTCACTGATGTAACAGACAGACAGACACAAAGGCAAAGGAAAGGTAAGATATGTACTGTAAAGGTGGTGGACTATGACATACAGTGGGGTCATGGGAGTTTAAAGGGAGAAGTCAACTGCCAGTTAGTGGACTTTTTTGTCGCATTAGGATACGCTGCCCAGGGTGCACCACGTGAACCCAGTTTGTCATTAATTTGAAGTTGGTCTTGAAGTCTTTGTTAGTTCTCGCATTCCTTGATGTTTGTATTACAGTTCCAACTAATACTATCTCTACTGTTGCAATCACAAAAGAAACTGTCATCCTTTGAGGCACAATTACAGTCCATTCGCTTAGATGGACAATTT
>UZAE01000808.1:0-18009 GCA_900617975.1 Rodentolepis nana | reverse complement strand
GACTTACCTCCACGTGGTGCACCCTCGGCAACGTATACTCGTACGGCAAAACAGTCTATTAACGGACTTCTGACTTTAAACTACCATCACCCCACTGTATGTCAAACTCGACTACTTCAACAGTACTCACCTCACCTTTTTTCTATCTTTGTGTCTGTCTCTTTTACATCTTTGAAGCACTCTTCTGTCCCCCCTCTCGACTTTTTTCCCTTAGATGTTCCTTCCCATCTGTGAAGCTTGATGTCAACTAAAGAGCTAATGATAACTATCAAAACGCCTGCCATTTGATATAAATAAACATCACTTTCCATATTTCAAATGGTGTCGAGGTTGCCTAGCTTAGGTTTTTAATTGGCTGAACGAGGCAGAAGTTGCGACTGAGACTAAATTCCATGATTGTTCTTTAAGGCTCCTCAATGACGCGAAAGTGTTGACACATTTATACTAGTTTCACCTCACAAAAACAAAAAGTTACCCTGAAATAATTATCTCAATTTTATGACACACAGAATCACGCTTATTTGTCAAATAATTATTATCGCTTAACTTACTTAAAATTATATACGTGAACATCACCACTAAAGTTGTTAAATACGAATCTACATAGTGACAGAAAATATATAATATATTCGAATTTTAAAATAGCTGAAATAAAATTGTGAGTGAAATTTAGAAATCAAGCAAAAGAACTCCCCTGATTCTTGAATGTTAGTTTCGATTCCTACACCACCTTCTACAGTTTGGTGCATACTGGAAATAAGATGATTTCCCGCATTAACATGACTAAGTGACTTAGTGCAATATAAATAATAATAATTAGTTGAATCTCAAATAAAACTTAGGCATAAACATTGAGTTTCATGGAATGATAGATTCGATTAGGCATGCTTTAAGTTGCAATAACTTAGAAAAAGCCAATAAAATGTTAGCTTTATTGCCTTCATTTAAATCCTCATGCCAAAATATACCCTTAATGATTGAAGACATAAGGGGGGGGGGAAGATTGGCTAAAATTTGATTACATTTCAGTAACTTCAAATGAAATAAAATTGTGGATTTTTTTCTCACACATTTCCGTGATCACCCTTATGATAGGGGAATTGTGTGTCTGTGTGTTTTCGAGGTCTATATTTAATTTTCATATGAGATCTTATCTGGCCTATGACAAATCATTCATATGGTTTCCTTAAGGATACATTGTAAAGTATTCATTGAAAAAACAGTTTTGAAGTGAAAATTTACCTTATAGTCGAAAGAACTTCCAACTCATACCTTCATTTTAGTAGCAAAGTGAAAAAATTTGCCAATTATGCTTAGAGAAAAATTAAGGATAAAAATAAAATAATCCAATATTGAAAACACTGTTACGGGAATTTATGACAATTTTAGCAATTTTCAACCTCATGCATTGAAGATGAAAGTTATTTAATTTTTTATATTTATTCTTGCTAAAGCGTTTGTCGTTTAATGAACAGAGACAGCCCCTGCGGTATTAAAGCCTTATTGCCATCATTTAAATATTATCAAGGCGGTTTAAAGCATGTAATTCAGAAATTTTTTCTTATTTACTACAGTCTTTAAATTCCTTTGAAGGCAAACGCCAGGAAAAGAAATTTAATGTGTGGGACACTTCATCGCAGGCGCGCACACTAGGCTTAAGGAGGTATTCTGGTCTAGAGACATGAATTTTAGGTCATTTTTGAAGTGCTGTAATAAAAAGCAAGCAATATTTTTATTACCAACTTTTTGCACATTATTTTTTCACCTTAGAGGCATACAAAAAAATAAAAATTCCGTTAGTTATCAGTTGATGGAATGGGGCGTCCCAAAAATATGGTGCGTGACCATACCCACGATTTTAACTCTCCAAGCAAATCTGGAATCAAAAAATAAAAAAAGATCATCAATCTACAATAATGCCGCTATATCCGGGACTACGGAAAAGTTTTAAATATATTTTTTTACAAAATGGCGACTGTCTAAAGAAAAAAGCCATTTTTGTACCACTTTTTTAAACATTCTTCGATTTTTTAAAAATAGTAAACATTAAAATCTGGGAATGGCCATAGTTCCGGACATAGACAAGTCCCTAAAAAAGACTCTCTTAAAATTTCAAGTAAATCGGTTAGGCAGAATCTGAGAAATCGTGGGTGTCAGATTCAAAAAAACTGTTTTAAGAAAAACGCGTTTAAAGTTTCAAGTAAATTTTTTGCAGTCTAAGTCATAAAATAATATTTTTAACTTACATTTATTCAACCTGCTGTTCCTGCTGCATACATCGGGCCTTCCTTGACTTCGAAAAAAACTATTGCCGGCGTCTCTGTTTTCTATTCGAGCAGTTCTGGCCTCCTTTGATGCGCTGGATGCTCGTATCGAGCAGTTCTGGCCTCCTTTGATGCGCTGGATGCTCGTATCTTGGAGCGGTCAATCCGGGCGTTGTCTCGTCTGATAGCAAATGCATGCGCTTCTGGACCAATTCTCACTCCCATAATCGTCATTATCTTCAATATCGGTATAAATCCTTCATTAAAAATATGGACAAAAGTACACATAGCAATAAATGTTGCAATTTCAATGATCTGAGACCCGGAATGGATATGCTTTGGAGCGAAAGTCCATATCAGCGAGTTTAGAGACTCATTATTCTTTTGTGTTTCTGAACCCAAACATCAAATCAATTACTCTTCTGATGACAAATTTCGAAGGATTTGTGAACGAATGGACATGATGGAATGTAGCGTAGACCATTGCAACTGCATTGTAATGCAATTTTGAACCCGAGTCGGCGTTGAGCCGTTCTTGAAAATATAATCTCGTTGTTGCATGTAGTATACGAAATAAAGACCGTGAAAAACTCCAAAACACAGTAGCCGTAATTATTATCTATAATTACTTCTTCATCATTTGATTTCCTCAATTTTGCTGCTGATGCCCTCGTAAAACTGATAGATAGATCGATATAACGGAACAAAAGGGCTTACGAAGAAATACAGATTCAGGTAATCGGAGAACCCATTAGTTAGTTGCAGCTCAACCGATTTGGTTGCCTGCTCAGCAAAATACTTATATCTCAGAAACAAATTTGAATTTTGGAAAATTCTCTCGTAGACATATCCTTGAATAGTTAAACTATGAAAATATGCAGAAAAATACAACCTCGCACACGTATTGGTCGCGGAGAAGCGCAGCCAATGATCAATAGAAAGCCTGCGTTTGTTTTTTGAATTCGACCATTTTGCATTAGTAGCTTTCTATTTGAGCACAATTCGCTATCCTAATCTAGTGAATAAACGTTTCAGTGATTCGTCTCTTTCTCCTAAAGACTCGGTAATTAGAAGAAACTATCACAAAGGTTTCTGAGACTTAAGTCAAGACTTTAATAAAGTAGCAATCCGCTACAAATGCCAAATTAAAAAGCTCCCTGCTTCAAACTTTAGTTTTAATTTCTGAGCTTTTTTGAGACCAAATTATTGTGTGTTAACGTTAACCTAATATTTTCTCAATTTCAGTCTTGAAGTCCATTTGAAATGAACAGCGTTATATGGTATGCATCTGGATTTGTGCATTAGAGAGTAATAGAGAATTTTCGCTTTCAATCAGTCAATATTTTAAATGGGTACTTTTCCCAAAGACATTTTAAGTCCTTTATTAAAACTAGCTATTTTAGCTAACAAGTATAACAAAATTGGCTTGAAAATCAGTGGTCAACACCTTCACATTAAAAGCAAGAAGACATACGAGCTTAGCATTCACTCTTTTGTACTTTTCTTAATAAACACCAATTATAAGAATTCACTTCCAGTTTCTTAAAAAGATATAGAGTATCTCTCCTGTGACATTTACAGCTTCTTTTCAAACCGAGATGGACATTTTTGCTAAATTGCAATGAGGAACGTTTATGAATACATTCAACAACAGAAATACTTTTGAGTTTTACTTATGTATAATTATTTATTTATTTATACCAAATGGCAGGCGTCTTGATGGTTATCATTAGCCCTTTAGTTGACTTCAGGCTTCACAGAGAGGAAGAAACATCAAATTGAAAAAGTCGTTAGGGGGAGGGAACAGAAGTGTTTCAAAGATATAAGAGACAAACACAAAGGTATAACAAAGGTGAGGTAAGAACCGTGAAAATATTCGAATATGGCATAGAGTGAGGTGATGGTAGTTTGAAGTGACAAGTCAACTGCCAGTCAATTGACTTTTTTGCCGTATGAATATACGTTGCTCAGAGTGCACCACGTGGAGGTAAGTCTATCGCACACCCCATGTATAATTATTTAAAATTCTATAGTTATAATTAAATTTATATTTGAAATTATTATTCCAAGTTATCAATTACGTTAGTTTCAAATTTGATGCTCAATCGAAAATTGGCCCCTCGGTTTTGAGTTACATTGGTGGCAATTTTAAATGAAGAATAAAAAATAGCATTTGAGAGAAGAAAATCAATGAAAAGTGAAATACAAAGTGAATATTTATTTAAAATTATGTACAAACAGGATTGATAAATCGTCATCAATTTGCTACACAATTTCAAGTTCTCCCTAAAAAGAAGAAAATTATATTAAATAAGACATATCGACCTTTCTAATTGTAACATTAGACTCACTGCACAATAAAGTGAAGTTGATTAACAGAGTTTTTGCTAATAGTGTAAGGCAAAGTTTAGTAAATCTGAACTGAAAAATGATAAGTTTGTATTATCAGAACATACATTTAGAAATAAAATTTTGGGAAAAAATGATCAAATAAACTAAATGAAAGAGAAATGAAAAGTTAAGTGGTTTAAGCATAAAGAAATAATGCCATGAGTAAACAATTGATGAGAATAAAAAAGTAAACTATTCAACAAATACTTATAAAGAAGTTTATGTCTATTTATCAATAGGTGGCTAGTTGGTTATTAAAACCAATTAACAGGTAAATGTTAATTATGCAAACGCAGAAGTATAATTTACAGAACGAAGAACTACCTTTATGAACTGAACTGATGTGTTTTCTGAGATGATCTGATCGTGAGAAAGACTTTTCGCAATGTGAACAAGAATATGGTCTCAGACCTAGAACAGTTAAAACAAACAATAAGTGAAATGTAGTTTTGAGGTGGTGAGTTGAAGATTGAAACCAAATGAGATATGAAAGTAAGTAAAGCAAAGCACAGACCTATAATTTAGAGAATGAACAACTACCTTTATGAACTGAACTGATGTGTCTTCTGAGACTTCCTGATAGTGAGAAAGACTTTTCGCAATGTGAACAGGAATATGATCTCAGACCTAGAACAGTTAAAACAAACAATAAGTGAAATTTTGCGCTTCAAAATGTCCATTTCACTTTGCCTCGAATCGTTAAGCAATATGGTTGAACTGGTGTCCTGCAAAGGCTGACTACGCAGTAAACCGGGTAATATTGTCGTGTTAGGAATTGGTAGACAAATCTGTAAGAAAATTAAATGAAGCGTGAAACCGCAGTTTTCCATACTTTTCCGTCGCGCAAAAACCACATCTATTTTGAATTAACTCATAAAAGTATCCATTTTTCTATTGGAACGTCTCAAATTGACATTTTAAATAATGATTTACGTTATCTATCTTCCTCATTAGGCTATTTGATAATTGGGTTCAAATTTGTAAAATGTTTTTTGACCTCACCGGAGTCCTTTTTGAAACAGTTTTGTGGGACACTACATCAATGACCAATAGAAATCCTGCTTACTCAGAGATATTTACCTATTAATGTTCACAGGAATTATGCTAGATTTATCTGATAACTAATCGCTTTGCCAAAATTACACTTCGCTATCAATATGCGTACTGAATAAACGTACTCCGTGCTACAGGTCGGTTTCCCTTATAGCTGGGCTATAGCTTAGCTTGTTCTGGGAGTCTAGCTAGATGTTGGAGAATCTGCCATAGAGATTTCTGAGTCGGCCAGGCTTTACTAGCGTAGCAATCCGCTACAGTTTATTTTCCATAAGTTATAAAGTATTTGTGAAATTCAAGAATCATTTCACGGATCAGTATGTGGGTCTTAATGAACAAAATTAAATTTTTTTACATTTTTAGTTGTCGAAAATGTAGGATAGTTAAAGCGAGTAATTAGTGAAATGCTTTATGTCAGCATTTGCCTTTTTGTTCTTAATCCTTTATTTACGAATCCAAACGTTGAAATCATCACCTAAGAGTTGATTTAATAATTTCAAAGCAAATAATTCTTACTAATAAGACCACATTATGATGTTTCGCTTTCATTCAGTTTAATGTATAGATATTTCAATTATTTTCATTAAATATTTATATACAAGGGCAGATTATCATGGATAACTTGAAAATACTTTTGCACAAATTGGAATTATTGCACGAACTAAGTAAAAATAAATATCAATGACAGTATTCATACAAATATATCAATATAACTCAATGTTGACCATTTATTTTATATACTTAACTAATATTCTTTAGTGATCAGTTCAAAATCTTTATTTTATTGCATTCATACCTGTGTGTGTGAGCATATGTTGATTTAGGCTCTGCTTATATTTAAACCTTTCTTCGCATTCATCGCATTTGAAAGCAGCAAAAGTGGAATGAGTTTTCAGATGCTGCATTAACGTTGACCTATTGCGAAATTCCTTATCACAATCGCCACATTTTAAATTCAAGGAAGATGAATCTAAATGGGAAGAAGCGAAAGTAACAAAATGAAAGTACAAAACATTACTTTTAAAATAATCTTTACCTTGGTCGTTTTTCTCAATATGAGCAGTAGATCGGCTTATAATGCCAAGTTCTTTGGCAAACTATTAAAAGAAAAGCGAGTATGTTGAAATAAATATTCCTCACCTTGTCACCATAATAGGTTAGAAGTTCATAACCAGGTTTAATAGTCTAAATCAAGTTTTAAACTTTATAATAATAATATACTTGGCAAGCACGATAGTATATTTTCCCTCTGTATTGTATTGTTACCAAGTTCTGTTCCTCATCATGACGTGCGCAATTCACATACTAAATATTATCTTTAAGTATATGCGAGCCTACACGTAACCAATTTGAAAGTATTGGATGAAAAGCATCCACAAGATGACTTTTAGTTCCTAGATGATTTCCCCTGACCAACCAGGCATAGCCAAGGCGCGATCTCTACAATGAAAAGAAAAAGATTATAGATGGTGATAAAAACTAGCAATCATTCCCGCACACTGACTTGTACCTTCTTTAATTCTTGGTCGGGTATATTTTCAAGAGGCACAATTTCTCCAGTGTATGGGCCTAAGACTGCACCCATAGGAATTTCTTTTTCTGCCCAAACACCCAATCCAGCACCTCGGATGCTTGATTGGCCAACGCGCAAAAAACATTCTGGGGCTGTTCTTCGAGAGTGATTTCGTTCATCTTTACCACAGCAACAATCGTCGGGTTTGCCTGTTTTCACCGC
Source organism: Rodentolepis nana (assembly GCA_900617975.1). NCBI lineage: Eukaryota > Metazoa > Platyhelminthes > Cestoda > Cyclophyllidea > Hymenolepididae > Rodentolepis > Rodentolepis nana. The sequence continues at coordinate 10,566 of UZAE01000808.1, read as the reverse complement.
ATCACATAATAATGGCTTTACTGATTTTATCCACAGAATTGGGTGAGTAGGACAAGGATCGATGTACATATTTTTGCACTCATAGCAAACTGAAATTAGTTTGGAGAATTTGATCATTTAAAATATGCAGAAAGAATGTCTTTATACTAATACAGTCTTGATTCGGATAGTTAAGTAAATATAAGAAATGAAAGTTCATAGTCTATTTCAACAATTACAGAATTGTGAAAAATAAGTTATCAAAGATGTAGTAATAATGAATTTTCATTTTGGCAGAAAACATTAGGAGGGAAGTAGCGGTTAGCGGGCTTATCGAAGGTAGAAAGAGTAGCAGACCGCTTATATGACTAAATGTTCGTTAAATGCATTATAACTCATTGTCATCAAAATAGCCTAGAAAAGCTAGAGGTCAATATAAACATAAGATCAGACAAATTTGAGCAAATTACTTAAAACTATGAAAGAGAGACGACCCAAAATTTTAGTACGTTCTGAAAATCTAATTTGTATGTAGCTTCAAAATAAATACTAGTGTCATTTCTCATGAATAAAATGAAAAACTTTTATTCCACAACATCCGGAGGATGTCGTTATTCACTGTTTCTAATACGAATTCACGTCTTGCCGTATTTCACTTGCGTTTTTAAATTGTACGCTGTAAATAATACTTCCTTTATGTACATATTTTTAAAAGTATTAAATAAAGATTTTGTCTTCTATTAGACTGCAATTAAAAACTGCATTTAATGGTCCGAGTTAATTCGCATTATGAAAATTGGACATTATAGAAAGTGCTATCAGAAGCAAAGTCTTACCAACATGGATATAACGACACACATTAAAACCCATGAGAAAACTCAAACTGTTGCCCAACATTACTAATGATCAAACGTCAGGACTTTATTCCTACCTTTAAAGCTAAATACCAACTCTTTGAACAAACAGAGGTATTCTTATCTTAGGTCTGACCCAAACGTTCTTACACCAATTCGGTTCTCCCTCCAATTCCTACTGGAAAAATTCATAGTCAGAGTAACCAGCAACTCTAGACCCCCTCATCTCAAAGGTAAGGTGCATAAACCGTTAGCGTGCTACTGATTTATAAATAGTAGAAAATAAATCCAGTGCTTACAAAGAAAGCGGTCATCTTGGGGATCTGCAGGGGGCTCTTTGTAATTTTTCCGAGTGATATTTCTCGTTTGATAGTTTTTCACTAAAAAGGAATACTGCAATTCTTAACTCCAAGATTACCTTCCTGCAGCTCCATCAAACCTCCAGTACTTTCAGGCTTTGAAAATTGAGGTTTATTTATTTTTAGAGTTGTTTCTTTCACTGTTTCTGTAACTACTTTATGCGGTTCCTCCGAAGCAATTTTTTTCACATTTTTTTTCAATTTTGATCGTCGCTTTGATCGGTTGGATTCTAAGGGTGGTGGAGAAGTGCCTGGGCACCACTCATCATCACTACTAGCAAAATCACTGTCATCACTATCGCTAAGAGGCCTTGAAAAGAGTGGTCGTGAGCGAGACTATACAATAAGGACCTTAGTGTAACATACCCACGCCTTCTGACGCCGTTTTTCCTCAAGACGCTTTTCTTCAGCCATCAAAAAACTGTCCAAGGCTCGCTGCTCATTTTTTAGAGTGGTCTTCTATAAATAAAAGGACAGGAATAATTTTCAAGGAAAGGCGAACATACAAATATAATCGAAAAATGACAGCTGTAATGAAACTTGTCTATTTTTAAGCTTTGACTGTGCATTTTTAGTGCGTTGATATTAAAAGGTAAGCAAAGAAATCCGAGGGACAATCTATATGCAATTAGCTAATTATTGATGGAAATTAGCTTTAATGTAGCATAATAACTTCTAAAATCTCTTAATAAGATAGGTTAGATAAATTAATTCTACAACAGTCTGATCAAAAATCAAAATTACTATTGAGGTAAAAACAATCGTCTTCTGGTATTATCGTGATATTATTATTCTTGCAAAAGCAAAATTACTTCTTAGGCATTCTGATTATTCCGTTCTATAAGTAAAGGCGCCAACTGTGCATAATATTCTGATTCATAGTAAGGCAGAACTAAGGTTGATTATAAAATGCCATGATATTTGTAATATTTTTCAAATTATTACCAATTATTTTCCATATGGTGGAAATTACTGCCCAAATAATCGTAATGAACACTTTAAAAACGGACTATTTTGAGGAATAGAAGTGGCACTACATAAATACAAAGACGATAACTGCAATGATTAAAAAGGCGAAATATTCAACAGACTGTTACATAAATAAGCTTGGACTTAACTTCAGTAATCTCTTTGTCAAAATCCCTTGTAAGAAAAGGATTCCGGGTATTAGCTAAGCTGTCTCAACGAAAATGAGGAAACGGAAAGCATAAGTACATTTATTAGGGTAGTATTTATTCTGCAGTACGTCTCTCTTATATGAGAAATTGGTACTGAAATTAATCATTAAATACTGCTTTGGCTACGCCGACCATTTGAACGCTATTGATTGGTCGAGATGTCACTGCTCTCGTGACCTCATTGACCTACTAACTCGATCAGCATCGCAGACGTCCATTCCAGATTAGTCAAAGGCACATGAGATTGATTAATTCAATTGTGCTAGGATTGTGTACTCACCAATTAAGACTTCGTTCACACTACTTTCATCCTTAATGAACAGCTAAATATAACTGTGCTTTATTCTCAAAAATGGGGATAATCAACAACAATATTGAAATTTTCGATACTTTTTCTTAATTTAAACAAGTAAATTGTGTGAAATTGTACTGGCTATAAGCCTTTGAAATACACTACAATAACTACATACTAATTTAAACAATAGAATGTAGAAGGTTTTCAGTTGATGAAGCTCATTAGCTTGCAGATACAACAGCTTTTATAATAAATTTTTAACCTTTGCAGTTAAAATTTTGAAGAAAACTATTATCCAGCTAATTTCAAAATATGTCAGTGAAATACTAAAACATATATGAATAAACTATTGCATGTTAATAATTTTGCTAATATCATAAAACTGATATGCAAACACAGCCACACTTAATGTTTTATCACAGTCTGAACAACTGCAATGGGTCTTCAGAAGTCACTCCAATAAAAACTAGAAAAAATTAAACTTTGATGGAATTATATTCCCCATTATACTCTTTGTAACAGTGCCAGTTTTATAAAAAGACAACTTAAAGCTGGCAACAAATACATCTTTGAAAGTGGGACTAAAATTTCTTCATTGATCTCCATTAGAAACAATTTCAATCTTGTAGGTCCATAAAGCGTTAACAGAGGATTTAACCTTTACTACTAGTTGTCCCCTTATTAATAAATCAAGAAAGAAAAGTATGATTGAAATCTATTTTGCAAGATAAGAAGCCAACAAGCCTACTAAATTTTAACAATGATAAAGGCCTTACAGAAAATCATTTTGTTTCTGATCATTGTATTTGGAAAATAGCAATTATAAGAAAAATTATTAGCTTCAAATATTGAAAAATAATAAAAAATGATAATGTAATTTCTCGATCCCCACAAATAGGTACTATAGAGAATTTCCAACACAAATGATAAACATTAACAATATCGCCATCATGTTTTGCATATTTCAGCTGAAAATAAACGAAAATGTAGGTGATTATGAATCGTTTGGAAACTGAATAACAAAAGTCGCATAACAACCAATCTTACTATAATAGTCCATGACAAACTTAATAAACAAATACATTCGTGGCTTTGAAATGAAAGTAGGCATTGTGCTAAAACCATTAATCTTAATGGCACGTTGCCTTTCAATATCAAATAGATTTCGCTTACACTTCAAATGGATAAACTTTAATCTTCTTCATTGAAGATTTTGAAAGTAATATTGGGGATGGCTTAAACTATATGTAAACCAATGTACTAAACAAACGAACATTTTAAATTTACTCTTCTTTCCCAAATCGCAGCGTTGGTTAGGCAAGTCTTTGTTATCAATGACTTTTGCTAATAACTTGCATAATAAACTAACATTTAGTTATAGACTTTTCAATTAAACATTTTGATCATCCTAATAAATTTTTAAAAGTATAGTCAACCTTTAGAAGACATAAAATGACACATCTACCGGACACAACACTAATATAAGGAATATTAGTTAGCAATTTTAATACGAAATAAAAAAATAGTAATTTCCACCATTAAATATTTATGTAGGCGAATTGCGCAGGTCATAAAGAAAATAAAATCATATTGATGAAAATAATTAAAAATTTGCGTTAAGAAATGAAAACTATTGCACGAATGCGTATGCAAGAAAGATTCCATATACTTAGGATTTGTAAGTGTAACAAATTTTGCTAAAAATATAGCTTATTTAATACCTATGCAATTAACTCATTGATGAGTAAGATTACACATTTCTTCCATAATGCATTAAGTTTTCTTTAAAATAATCAAAATTAGTATAAATTAAGAACCGAAAACAGTAAAATTCAAAAGATCAATTTACTTTAAGTGTCGTGCTTGGTGTAAAAGTATGGTAAACAGGATTATCTTACGTTTTTAATGTTATACTTTTTGCGCATTTCCTTCTCTTGAGCCTCTGTGAGAGCTATAAATGTTTAAAACATAAGTTTATAAATGGTTTTTTACCTCCCATCTCTCTCAATCTCTCCAAATTTCGTAAAACAGCCTGTTTCCGCTGTTCAGCAAGAGACATCACTGTAAATTAATAGAAATGTGTTCTCGCGCTAGGTAATTTAAACATACATAAATGAAATTGAATTGAATTTCTCTTACAGTGTTATACAAGTATAACCTTATTTACATTCAATAAGGAAATTTTTAAAAGACAAGATTCAAAATTTAAGTGAAAAAGCCATTTATGAAGAGATAAGACTCTATATGAAATATATAAATTTAATATATATCATATATAAATATATATATATCATAGTCAATTTATCTGTCAATTCCAGTTTTGCAAATTTGCCATATTTCTAAATTTACTGATAAATTAATCTGATTGCAAATATAAAATAAGTTGATCTAAGGCAATTAAGAGTCAATATATGATATTTAATATTCTGAACTGTGAATAATAAATACTGAAAATATTGCTACAAAATATTTGAAAAATATCAAAAAAATGTGTTAAACGGGTAAATTCTTTCCCATACCAGTATAAAACTGCTAATTCAGTAAACTGTTGGCACTATCTAATGCTCGAAAACATTATTAAACCATTCTATATTAGGGCCGAATTAGTTCCAGCTAGAACAGGGGTGTAATGGAGATTTCAGTAATTAATTTGTTTAGGAAAACTCCTGGAAAATGCAGCATATTCTTTCAGTTTTCGAATTCGGTTATATGAATAATCATTGCAGATTATGTCCCAATAAATTACTTTTGACTGGGAACTACATAAAGGCAATCGGTCAAGTCAATCACATCTCATATCAGATCAGAGGTGGCTGAGAAGCTACCCAGTTTATTGGTGAAAAAACTGTGGTTTATATAAAAGGGGTTTTGCATTGGAGGTTGTTCATATGGTTCTCACAGTTAAAAAATTCCGGAAAGTGCAAGGGTATTACCGTTTATGCACCTAATAATTACTGATGCGCATGCAGTTGCTTCACAGTCAACCAATTTTTGCATACATATTCACCAACCATGAATAGTAAATTCTTTTCTACTCAAGACTCTTGTTTTGCAAACTCATTTGGAAGTAGTTTATCTCATGTTAAGTACAACTTAGACTCTTTTAAAGACTAGTTATGCGTCACCACAACTACTCGGATTCCTGAGAGGGCTAGTAAGGCTTAATCGTGAGCTTATTTATGATAGCATCTTCCACAACATATTCCCATTTCTCCAATCTGCAGGTGTTGTTTGAAATTCCATAGCACCAATAATAATGTAGTGCCTTTAATAATGCTTAAACTAATTTGTTTTCGAACAGTGTTGAATAAAAGAGAGAAAATGGAAAAAACATGTATCGTCAAAAGAAACACTATTCAAAGTGCGCAAATATTTGCCTTCTTGATGATAAGCCAGCATCAGTCTGACCTATTGACTTATTCTACTTAGAAGGTTGCTTCTATATTGCCTGACTTGCTAAACAAGCTTGTTGATAGCTTCACAAAGAATTGCCTCAGTGTGCTTGTAAAATATATTACAATTGTAAGTCCAGTTTAGAGATTACCTTAATAGACAATTATAACTTTCTGTAAGTTAATCAGTAAATAATGATGCATGGAAATTTGGCTTTATTATATGAACTAAATATGGTATATAATCATGATTTGATAGGTATACGAATTAATTAGCCAAATTTTCGTCAGTGACCTACTGAGGAAACTTAAACCAATTTTTCCGGTCTGTCACATTGACTCCCTAATTGCACTCTGAAACCAAGAGTGAAAAGAACCCAAATAGGTTTGCGACGCTATGTAAAGATGGCTGTGTTTGGTTGTGTCCGTTTTACATACTTTTAACAAATTCAATTGAAAGGAGTTCCTAGGACGCACTCTATGTTCTAAACACAAGATAAAATACCGAATTCTCATAAATTCAAGAGACCGCCACAAATAAGATGAGTAACACTGAATTAACCTTACCTCAATTACTTATTAAAGCTAAGACACTCGAGTAAATTATTTTTTAACAGTATTTCCGAAAGGCATAATTATGATCGAGATTTGTCCAGTTTTGTGAGGCAATAACTTTGGAGCTTTAATCTAGACCGTTAATTCTTTTGAAATCCAAACCTGACCGAACTCAGTGAATTTGCATAAGTGTTTTGAAACATTTTATCAACATTGTGCTGCATAAGAAGTGAACCAATTTCTTTACGTTCTTATGTCCACTTTGCAATATGAGGGGAATATGGTTGGCATGGATGAAGTAAAGAAGCCCTTGTGGGCATGAACATTGTGCAAAGTGTGATAATACTAATCACACAATCTGAAATCAATAGTCATGGCTTAGTCAATGCAGACGAAATTGTATATAAAGACTAAGCTCCCTGTCTGTAAAAAACAGCCAAACTAAATGTAATCCATGTCATACATCTGCTTCCTCTAGAGTATAGTGATATCGGAAGCCGTTCCAAAAGGGGAGATTTTCCTATAGACGTGACCGAGCGTAAGTCAAAGCTTATTAGTGTAAAAATCCCCTACAAATACAAAAGTCAGTGTTTCTTTTCCATAATTGCAAAATTCAATGTTTGTATCAATATACAGACTACCTTACACGAAACCAGTAAAGTCTAGTGGGACGATGAGTAACTAACGAAAAATCATTCATCAAATACTCTACATAACATATTTTCAGTAGATTCTTGACCAATTCTGTGGCATTATTTTGAAAGCACAACAGATCACTGGGCATTACATCAAAATTTAGCCAACAATGTTTCGTATATTGTCAAATCATTTATTTCGAATGGCAGGCATTTTGATAGTTGTTATTAGCCCTTAGCTGACTTCGAACTTCACAGAGGGGAGAAACATCAAAGTTAGAAAAATTCAAGAGGGTGGACCCGAAGAGTGATTTGCAGATGTAAAAGAGGCAGACAAAATGGTAGGGAGTAGGGTTGTCAAATCATAAAAATCAACTGTACAGCCTCTTCATACCCCATTATAAATCTCTTACTGTTTTAAATTTTGTAAACATGCTACCAATTGGTTTTATTCTGCGTCTAACCTTTATGGTGGATTTGTTAAATCAAAATTTACCAGTTTCATTTCGAGTTTTGCGAAGTTCCGCTAAAATCACCATCTGTCATTAAAATCGATAAATGTGCGTTGATCAATAAAATTTGCAAACTACAAAACGGACAAATAAATCATAAATAAGATGACAAACCTCAAATTTGAATGGGAACAAAAATTCGTCGTGAGCGTAAACGTATTAGTAACGGACATGGATCGGAACCTCTAATGAAGACAAAAGGACTTGGTAACAAAATACTAACAATTTGTAATTATCTAACGGGTGCTTTGGTTAGATGACCATCACTATGGCTAGTGATCATTTTAAGGTTAAATTTAACAACCTTTTAAAGTGTGAAATGTCATGTTTACATATTGTATTGGAAGAGAAGTAGAGTTAAAGATAGAATTGGAGAGAAGGGGAAGTTGACGGTGGTTGACGAGTAAAAATCAAATTTGATAATATGGGCAGACAGTTTGGATATCTGAGCTGTTTTATCAGAGTTAATCGCGGATATAACAAGCTAGTTAAAAGATAATGTTTACCTCAATGGATTCCAAATCATGACGCCTATAGCTTACTATATAATTATAACTTTACATATTTCAAATGAGTGTAACTTAAACAGTTTTCTTTGAATAACTTCTCGATGCTCTCCAAAATCCGAGGTCATGTATTTGGTGACCATCAGCACATGATAATTTTGTAGAACGACCAATCCTGTTTGACTAACAAGGAAGGGTAAATAATTTGAGTTTCCTACTTGAGAACCTAAGATAAGTGTTCGAAAAAGGCCATTATCTTGAGTACTAATGACTGCATACCCTTAAAACATTAAACAATCAGCCAATTGGACTTATCCCCAATTTTGTTTTTTTAGAAATCATAATGAAAAAAATTAACTTCTGTCCACCAAAACTAAATGAAGTGCTACTTATGTACATTTAAGTAGTGTAGATTATAATACTTAATTTTTAACGTGGCCAACTCAAAGACGTAGTTACTAGCCATTGGCTAGTAAGATTAGTACTAACCACACCAATCAATACGCAACATGTTAAAATCTCTTAGATTTAGGAAAAATATGATGGAATGCTCATAAACTTCATAATCATAGAGGAGTGGACTCTGAAGCTCAACTGTTGTTCGGTAAACTAAACAAAGTAACAGGTAGATATTACCATAATATTTTGCATAAATTAAAATCATCACCCATTTGAAACCAAAATGATACTCCTTTTATTCATTTGTAAGAGAGGATCAATTGGAAGTCCAGAATAGGAATTTAGCCACTTCTCTGCATTTATTTTATATCATGATCCAACTCTCGGAATTTTAATTTCAAGATAAGATCAACAGGTTCCTAAATGCCAATCGATATCTGCGGTGTTAGACCTGATTGAACAGTCAATTAAACGGGGGCAGCTAAACCTTCTTAACTCCTCTAGAAAAGTATTATTCAATACCAATCTTGGGTATATCATCATAAAGTCTACCCAATGGGAAGTTCGAATTTCGCCATCTCCCTCAATTAGACTAGTTTATTCATTGGGGTTAGTCATCCCACTAACCGGTTATCAGGTCTGACTTCAAATTTTGTGGATGTGAGAGAGTTAAACATTATTACCCTAAAATGTTTTTCTCCTTGAGCTTTAATAGGTAAAATGGCAGAAAATTATGATTATTTTAAATATGCACAATCAATTTAATGATATGTAACTCGGTGCAAATGATATGTGGCAATTAAATTTCATCTCAGTTTAAAGACCAAAATGAAGATTTAAGATTTAATCAAGAGACATTAATAATAAAAAAGCACAATGCATTTACAAAATAAGATTTTCGTTTCGACAGTAATACCAGTGAGTTAATCAAAAGTCCGGAAAGTTGACGACTGAATTCGCCACAAATTTTCTTCTTTAATCAGGAAGAAAACTTCGGAGAACATCTTGGAAGGATGACCTTCGAATCGGATCACTCCCAATGTATTTACCATGACAACGTTCTTATCTGCGCACAAGGCCTCTGAAATGACAAAAAGGGAATTAAAACGGAGTATTCATTTGGTTAGACAAACAAACAAGTGCAAAAAATTAGTTTTGTCATAGGTAAACAGAAGTGATTTGCTAAAAAGGGTGCCACATCTGAACTAATGTAGAATAATAATAAAAATCAAAGTAGTAAAGCATAAATAATTTATAACACTAAGGAAAGTGGATGCATAGCTCTAAGATTGGAGAACTTGATACATAGAATATAGGATTTCCTCATTCCTTACTCAACTAAGATACATTTGCATCTTTGTTGAAATTAGGCATTCACAGAGGACAACTTGCGCGAAATCATTCAAATGGTGAGTAAGTGACCGATTTAGACTAATGCAGGTTAACATGAGAGGTACTCCAAGATATCTCCCCTTTTGCCCAAGCCAAGGGCTGGAAAGTTGTTCACTTACAAAATCTCGATTTGTGCCCCATTAGATCAGCATCACTCTACGCTAAGGATAGTATCTCGGTTAGATGGTAGGTTTAAACACTCATGTCTTCCATACGACAGAAATAATTCAATAGAGAGTAAAATTTTTTAATAATGGGGAGGTATCTACGCACGACAGAAAATTCAAGTAGAGTGACATGAGGAAGTATGGAAAAAGAAACGGGGAAACAAAGGAATCTTATATTGTATTCCGCTTTCAAGTAAAAAGAAAGAATTTGAAACTTAAACTTAGAGGTGACTAATGAATTTATTGATTACCTCGTTTGGTCATAGCCACTTTATACAAGACAATTTGAAGCAACTTTCAAATGACTATTAATTCACTTAAATTTGAAATTTACCCCCCCCCC
>UZAE01000807.1:0-18019 GCA_900617975.1 Rodentolepis nana | reverse complement strand
GCAGAGGAGAACGACACACTAACGGTACTTTTAATAATCTAGCTATCAGCTTGTCATTCTATTATCTGGCTAGTCTCATATTCCCAATCTACGAATAGGCTGACTTTAAATGCCGCAAATATGAACTACCACTCAACAAAAATAATTTAGAAGATGCATATTCTGAAACCACTCTGATGAGTAGGTGACTAAACAAAAATTAACCAGCATATTTGATTATCCAATTACTTGGATGTGCATTAGCTAGAGCCAACCTCTTGAAGGTTAACCACTATGGTGTCGGTTTAATTGAACTATAACCCTATACAACTCTATTATGTCCTACTTTTAAACAACCCCTACCCACCTCCTTACTTCTCTTGAATTGGGGTGCGCGATAGACTTACCTCCTCGTGGTGCACCCTGGACAACGTATTTTCTTACGGCAAAAAAGTCTATCAATCGGCATACGTTTTCAGGGCTAATGATAAATATCATAAAGCCTGCCATTTGAAATAAATAAACTTCTCTTGAAATGCTCCAATTTTGCCTATTGTAAGATACGGGGTTCATTAAAGGGAAGGAATTAGAAGTTATGTTTCTGCTTTTATTTATTTTAAATGGCGGGCTTTATGGCACTTACCATTATCCCTATAGCTGACTTTGGGTTTCAGAGAGGGGTGGAACATCAAAGTGAGAAAAAGTTGAGAGAGGGAAGAGAAGAGGGATTGAAAGATGTAAAAGAGGCAGGCAGACAAAGGCAGAGATAAGGTAAGATGAGTACTGTGAAGGGGACGAATGCGGCATACAGTGGGGTCATGGTAGTTTGAAGTCAAATTCAACCGCCGGTTAGTAGAGTTTTTCTCGTATGAGACTACGTTGCCCAGGGTGTGCCACGTGGAGGTAAGTCTATCGCACACCCTTGTTTCTGCTTTTATAAAACTGCAGCTCCATATTGATTCAAGCTCTCTATATCGACTCACAGAGTAGTTTATTGCCTACTGAAAGGGACGCTAAATTAAAACAAAGTTTGTAGAGTAGGAATAAAAGATCATTTGATGATTGGAGGGGAGCCCACGCCCCACCGGTGTCAGCTTCTAAATGTCAAAAAGACCCACGAATGAAATCAACTTAATCAAAATGTGTGTTGTGTGCGTGCCTGTGTGCGTATTAAGCTTGGTAATGAAATCAATCAAGTCCACTAAGTGTTGTAATAAAAATAGTTATATTACTGTAAAAATATTATGTAGGACACTGCCCAACTACAATCTTATCGCGCTTTAGGCGAAATTGGCCACTGTGACAAGTATGATGCTTTCTCTCACCTGGATACCCTTCAATGTACTCAGTAGTGAAACCATGTTTTAGGATATATCTAGTTGAAACATTTTTAAAGACCGTCAGTGGCAGAGAAGATGGTTGACCAAATAAATCGTTTAATAATTATGTTCAAGTGTACTGAACATTTTAATCCTCCTTCTATAACCTGTCTATTGCCCTTTAAATAAATAAATAATCACCTTGAAAATTACTGCTATTTGGCAGAAGTGTATGAACTGACCGTCTGAGACCTGATCGGAATATCAACTTAGTTCACTGCAATCAACATTCCTCTAATGAGTGTCCTTTATTCCGGATAAATGTGCCATTCTAAATCTAGGTCATCAGCTGATTGCAAAATCTATGGGAAATAAATCAGATCCTTGTTAAGATGGTACGAAGAACGTAAAATGTGAAAATTTTCATGTTGATCAATAGGGTTTTGAAAATAGTTTTGGGTAAGATTAAACAATTGCTCAGTGGGTCAAGGTCCAGTTTCCTTGACGTGACAGCGACAATTCCTTCATGCATCCCTAATTAATTAAATTCCTGCATATTAAATAACGCATTTCGTAAGACATTTTCTTTTTCCAGAGATTTTTATTTGAATGCTTCTTAGAGTAAGTGAAAACTTTCGTAGCATATATTGAAATCTAAAATACTTCGATATAGAAAAAACCTCAAGGTCAGGAACTCTCCAAATTTATTTTTTTTTGCAGCTGTACCACTTCGCACAGTGTAATAAATAATTAAATTCGCATGGCAATTCTCCAGGAATTTTTCGGGCCATACATCCAAATGCCGAATCAATATATAAACACCTAAACAATATAATCTTTATTGGCTCCCATCACCTGCATCAAGCGACTGAAGAGAGTTGCAGTGATTTCGAATATGGCGGAGTAACTATACTCAAAGTCATTATATCGCACATTGAATAGTTCATTTAAGTTCTGCGGCCCATAAGACAAGTTTTATCAAAGCCGGGATAATCTCTCCATGTTGAGTGAACTTAATAAGAGATTGGCTAAACATGTGCTGGTGTTCTGATGCCAAACTATTCGTTTGCATGCTATACCCCCTTACACCCCCCCCCACCGCCGCCCTTTGACCCGGTTTTTGAACTATGTTCCAATGGGATTCAATTTAACCTTTCCATCTGATCTTGCGTATCCCGGTTACTCAGGTGTTTTCATACCACCCCCTAACCCCTGACTCAGTGACGGAAAACAAATGTTTCGGTAATTACTTTCCTACTGGAAAAAACCCAAGTTTTAAGAAAGCGAAGCTGTCACAAGGTTGTGACTTAATGGTTATATGATCACTCTAAATCCACTCAAACCTGCGTAACGATGGAATTAATTATAATTTTAAAGGAAGCTAGTCGTACTGATTGCACTTTTGTTGCTGCCTTTATGTAAATTGACTGTGCTTTATTGACGTTTAAGAACCAGCACTTGTAGACGAGAGTCGGTGAGTTGTGATAATAAATACCGACTGTGTGATCATCCCAGAATGACTTTATTTTGTCATGTGCTTAATTACTATTGGTGCATTCTCCGAGGTCATGCTAGCCAATTTGACCAATATGCAGGCTTGATACCATCAACTGCCAGTATGTGGGTTGATTATTTCATATCCTTCACCCTCGTATAAGCGGGAGCTCACTTGGTATTAGCTGAGCGTAGCAGACTATAAGCGCCACGATGTTGGATACTGATGAAATTGACTTCTTGGATAGTCGATTTGGTAGTGATTCCACTGCTTTTCTCAACTCTTCTGAACCTCCTGGAACTCCCCCCTCAACCCCTAAATTACCCTCAGCTGGCATAGAAAATGGAAAAAGAGAGCGCAAACATCGGAGGAGTCTGAGTGAACAAGTATTTTCGAAAGCTGCATTGCATAATATTAGATCGCGAAGTTTTCTACGAGATCGCTTTAACAAGCTCAACAAATCTGATGAGATTCGGTTGCTCCATATGGGAGGACTCAAAGTGAAGAGGAGTGGAAGTGTAGGTGGTGGCGAGAGTCTCAGTGATTTTCTGGATGGTGAATCGGAACGTAGAAATCGATTTGGACGGGCTGCTACCTATGAGGATTTCTCGCCATTTGGAAAGTACCAAAATGTTAATTTAAAACATTCAACTTCAGGAAGTACTCATAATGCCACGTACTTGAAAAATGCTCTGAAGAGAACTGTTAAAAAGGTTCTCACTTCTTCACGTCTGGTAAGTTATTAAATTTAAACATTTGGAGAATTTGATAGAGAGTCCAAATCTATCTGACGAACGCGTAATGATATACATGCCTGTATGGGTTATAATTTATACTGGTTCCTTGTCTGAGCAAACACAAAACCGAAAAATTATCCAATAACATCTTAACTCACACCCTTTATCACGTCCTCATTTCCGCTCATTCAGAACTGATGGGTGTCCCCTTCATTTCAATTTTCCATTCCACTTCCTACCCATTCTCCTTTCTTTTCTCATTTTCCTAAGTTGGTTTTAATTCACCTCCTGTTTTCTTATTTTATACAAGAAGATGCCTATTAGTCCAACTTAATCGGGATCTAAAAGTGGCTTTGCAGTTGAAATTTGTTCGAATTTAAGGTCACTATTAATGGTCCAACACGATCTATTTAACTCCAAAGCACCAAGTTTAGAAGCAAGATTTTAATTTTCTTAACTTGAAGCAAATACAATTTACTTTCATCACTTTCTAAAAACATAATGTAATCCACATGGTTTGACCTCACGCAACCTCCATTTTCATTTGAGCTCAGCGTATTTCACAATCTGAATGATAAGGTAACATGGAACGCCATCAAAGAGGTGTGAAATGAGTTTATTCAATTGAACTGTAGTGGCTGGAAAAAAATGGAGCCTAAATGTCATTGTAAGTAGGTAATAGATGGCCTCATGAGTGAACTCAGTTAGGCGAAAGTGTAGGCTTTAGAAATAAGAGCTCCCAGGTCCACTGGAATAGGCTTTTTAAAAGCCCACCCAGGGTTGAGAGTGACGCCATGAAGCAACCCCGGCGAGACCTGGAAACTACAACTATTTTTATTGCAAGTCTATGAAGACATCTAACTTCAGTCTAAGTAACCTAAGCCGCTCTTGGGTTGAAACAGCTCACATCATTCTGGTTGGAGGCGGCCACCGAGGAGTAGGAGGTCACACATTCAAAACCCAAGATAGTTTCAGTATATTCAATCCACATGACTCGAGGAGCGTACTTAACGATGATTGGTCGGCTTAATTGGATAGGGGGGGGGGGGGGGGGTGGGTAAGGGTTTGCTTAGGTGAAGGAGTGGCAGCCACTTAGGATCCTGCGTAAAGCCGAGCTCACAAGTTTCGCTCCAGTGTTAAACCAAATCTGATGGTCAGTAAATATCCTATTTATCGTAGATAGGAAAATTCCAAAACAAAGTTCTGCTATGACAGTGAATTGAGTATTCACACCCTATCTTATATCTGTTCAAGGTTTATCCTCTTTGAGATTTTGAAGATTTATCTTGTGTTCTCGAACTTATTTTGATACGAAAAATAAAACAGTTGATTTTACGAAGTTCAGGATTAAGTGCCTAACTGAGAAAAGTTTCAGTTCGACTATTGATTGCGTCGATAATCCTGAATTATGGTCTATTGTGGTGTATGTTTAGGAACTTTAATTACAGTAGGAATCTAAATGTATTACTAAAGACAGTTATTTTTAATTAACTATTTATGCTCTTTATGTCACGCATGGTGTTGACACGAGTGACGACTGCAGTTGTTGGTAAATAAGATTGGTAGATATAAATATTCTGTCAACATGTGCTTGCGTTGATAAACAAAATAAAAGACAAAATATCTTCTAATGACCATCACCTTTCCCAAACCAATCGATAGAGATTAGGAGAGATTTTTGTACCACATATTTATTTATAGCAAATGGCAGGCGTTTTGAAAGTTATAATTAGCCCTGGAGCTGACTTCGGGGCTCCACAGAGAGGAGAAAGATCATCAAAGTAACAAGAAGTCGAGATGGGAGACAGAATAATGATTCACAGAGGTAAAAGAGACAGACAGTCAGACACAAAGGCATAAAAAGGTAAAATGAGTACTGTGAAAGGGGTCAAAAATGAAAAATATTCGGGCCATAGAAGTTTGAAGTCAGAAGTCAAATGCCGATCAATAGACTTTTTTGCCGCATAGGAGAAGTCAAATGCCGATCAATAGACTTTTTTGCCGCATAAGTATACGCTGCCCAGGGTGCACCACGTGGAGGTAAGTCTATTGCGCACCCTATATACCACATATAAAATGGGGAAGGTAGTGATGGTGATTAATTAGACTTAAACCATTGAACCCTCACAATTTGAGCTGTAATAAACTAACTTAAATGAATACAAATGTACACACAATGACAATCAGACGACATGCAGCATATCTTGAAGGTGTCTTTTCCTCCTTCTAGGATGATGAGGCAACTGCAGGAAGCTCTCAAAGTGACAGTCGTGTGTCGCCTAGAGAAGTGAAAAATAGATACCAAAAAATGTCTGATGAGCGAAAACGTTACCATCAGCAACGTGCTAACTCCAAGCCTGATTACACGGTTAGTTTCATTCATTTTTTTTCAAGTAACTTTGTCTAGGCACTTACCTTGAGTTTGGAAAAATTTTCCTTATCTTTAAATATTTCAGAAATCCTAACTGAATTTATGGAATACTATCGCATTTCAACAACACGACCTTTAAGAACAGCCTGCTTACGGTTTGAACCAACAGTCCATTCTTAATCGAACAAATTCATTCTCATCTTCATCAATTCAAATCTTTTGCTTCATCTAGTGATTAGCTTTATAGGAAGAAAGCGGAAATCATCCACGACTTAAATATGCAACCCACGTTTGAGGTATGATACCAGAAATTCAAGAGACTGCTCCTAGCTATGTGTTAGGAATAATATGGATTAACAAAAGCTCCACTTAGGTCGCCAATAGGTAGCTAGACTAGCCCCGATTGAAGTAAATGCTACTTACTGCTTAAACAAAGCGACTTTACTTAAATTAGCCGAATGTTTTACAGAGTTACTAAGGCAGAATTCAATATGGGTGGTCCGGTGGTAGGTAGGCCCTCGTTTACACCTACACGTGCAAATCGATGAATTCTTTTTAGGCAATCAAAATTGGTTTGCAAGTTGGGCTGTTTATTTCAGGTAGAAGTATGGGTACTTGGAAAGGCTTGAAGGGAAAATTGTATTATAAAGTAGTGAATAGAGAGGGGGTGGGATGGGGATGGGGGGGAGGGGAGGGGAACATTCGAAAATTGTGATTGCATATCAGCCGTCGATTTATAGACCTTTTTTGCCGAATGAGTATACGTTGCCCACTCTGCAAAAGTGGAAGTAAGCCCATCAAACTGCCATAACCTCACCTAATGTCAAATTCGACCCCTTTCGCTGTACTCACCTTACCTTTTTCTCCACCTTTGTAATTGTTTCTTAAACATCTGTGACTTAGACGTTCCTCCTCTCTGTGGAGCTCGAAGTTATCTAAAGGACTGATATTGACTATCATAAAGTCTGACATTGCATATCTACTCCAAGAATTCTTCCATTTGCAAATAACCCATGATTCACGAAACTACCCCTGGATCTGATTGAAATACATAGTAGTACTTGTTTAAAGTTAAGGTAGATAATCCGCTTTACTCTTATTTTTAACTGAGAAAGTCATGTTCAGTTTAGCTTATCCCTCATCAGAAAATGATAGTTTAAGTTCATAGATTGAATCGGTATCGTGGGGAATTGTTACCAGGTTTCTTTCAATCATCGCGTCTTCAACATAAATATTGAAATCATCCATTGTCCATGGAGGTATACTTGTCTGAGTCCTGTTATTCTGGAGTGGCAAGGGAGGAGATTCAAAATCCATGCTTTTATTCAATAAAGATTGCATTTTCAATTTCTGATCAAGCTTGAATGAATGGGAGAAATATAAACTTTCCCGCTTTAAAGCTTATTTTTACTTTTCCCATTTTCGCAAGCACTTTGATTTATATAAATTGAGCCAGAATATGTATTTATGTACAAACGCAGTCTGGGTTACGGTGTGGGCTCTAGTCGCTCATTCTTAATAAGTATGTGACCGTAATTTCGGTTTCGAGTAGCCTCAAGAACGCCCCACCTTCCTCCAAATTTTTTTGCATGAATAGCAAATTAATTATTAAAATTGGAATGGGAAAACCGCAATTTTAGCTTACATGTGATATCCTGTGTGACTAGCATAGTGATTCCCCTGATTCACATTGTACTTTCTTTTGTTATAGGAAACAAGTTTAGGCTGGAAATGCAAACTTACTATCCGAGGCGCTAAGCTTAAAGGTGAGTGAAATTGATTTTTCTTTGTTCAACATTACTTAAATAACATTAAGCGTGAGTATGTTTCCTTTAAAGGCAAATTTAACTGTTCCGTCCATGTGTATTACGCGGATAAGCTTCTCACAAAAACTAAGTTCTCTGGTGAAACCGCCAACCCAGAATGGCAGAAGACAATAAGTTTCCCTATTACTAACACCGATGAGCCACTGCAAGTAAGTAGCGCTTATAATAAACATTAATTTATGCATGTTTTACCAATTTCCCAAATCTCTTAATGGTGACGATAGCATTCCAATTAGACAGTTTATATATCATATTGGATATTGTATTTGTTAGTTTTTAGCCAATGTTTGATAACTTTGTTTAAACAGCTGGTGAACCTTTAGCTAGATTATCATAACAATATTGCGTCAAAATACAATTTGATAGTGGAAGCATTGCCTTCACTACGTCGTTAGGCTGCTAAATTAACAATAACTCAAAGGTAATTGTTTATGACAATTTAATTAATGTAGAAAATGAATTGCGCAAGAAAAGTCTGTTTACTGTTGTATTAACACACTCATTAACTATGTGGAGATTTAAGAAAAGTTTCAAAATTTCTATCAATTTTGAACACAGAGACAATAGGTTTTTTAACATTTGCCCATCTTCTTCCCCATATAAATAGCACATTGGAAAGTCTCTATGCCATATCCAAATCACATCTTAGCTATTGCCTAAGGCTAGGTGTTTAATGGACTTACGATGTTCCAAATTTATGAACACAACTTTTTAATAAAATTGTATTTTAAAATTCTCTTCTACCCTCGACATAAATTTTTTGGGTTATTAGACTACTTCATATAGACTGTCAAATCATTTTTATCAATATTTTTGGGAAAAAATTATGCTAAAGCCTAGAGCTGTATCTAGATTACGATTATGAATTAATAGGCAACAAACAAAGAAATAGCAAAAATTTACTAACTTAAAGTTTATTTGTATCAGATCAACTTCTACAGGCTTTTTAAAAATGTTTTAGCTTCAAATAATCGAAAAACACAATATACGATCGGACAAACTCCTTGGAAGAGCCTACATCTACTTGCTTCGAGATGAAAGGTGAGTTTCCATACAACTTTAACATTAACTACTAAAAATTATCATTGCCGCATAATTTTATTTTCAAATAGTGTCTGCTCGCATGAAGCTCCAATCAAATACTTCAGTCTAAAAAAAAAGAATTCACAGAATTTGGGTACTATATGTGTTGAAACATGCATTGAATTTGGCATATTAACTTCAAATGATGAAGACAGTACGGTTCTGGCAACTTCTGATTACTCAGAAATGCTGGGTGAGTTAGGGAGTGAAACAGCAAACTCAGAGTCGATTCCGAGACCTATTTATAAGGTAACGTTGATTGTTTGTGTTCCTCGATTAGTTTAAGTAATGTTATTTTCCTGTTTTTTTCAACAGAGACTCTCCCATATAGTGAGTTCCCGTGTTCGCTTGCCCTCGTTTACCCGCCAAAAGGGTAAGAGTTTACTACTGGAATCCAAGCCACCAATCGTTGACCCGTCAACTCGTGCCGATGAGAGTTTCTTCTTTTCTCCGTATGAAGTCACGCGCCGATACTTGGAGAATGATGGTGCTGCCAAGTCTTTCAATATTCCCTGGAATCCCTTTTTGGATTGGCCAGGCCTTTGTTGTCAAGACCTCCCAGTGGTAGCTTTAAAGAAACGCTGTCCCACTCACTACTGGCAGCTGTATATTCCCAAAATACGATGGCCGATCGAATTCCTTCTGCCAATGTCCCGACTGGGGTTTCCGAAGTCTAATTTTGTGGACAATTTGGAGGTGGGAGATCCAGTTAAGTTCACCAAAGTCGTAGAGAGTGGATTCGTGAATGTTTATTTGATCGGAGCTCGTGGACTTCGATCAATACCACAAGTGGAGATGGTGAACAGAAATAGTTTGGAGGATAAGAGCGGAGGAATTGCAAGCACTGTTAGTGGATTTTTAAACTCAAGTTTATTTGGTGGAAATAGCTCTGCTTGTGAGGGTTCTGTGATTGGACATGATTCACGCAGCTCTGTAGTCAATCTTGCTAGTCCTGGTGCCAGTAGTACCTCACCTGAAACACTCGCTGCAACTCTAGTTGCTCTACACTGGGCAGCAAAGTCGCTTACTCTTCAGCCGTCACCTCAGATTGAATTTACTTACGGATCTGAAAAGAAATCGTCAAGTGTATGTTCATATCGCTATTATTTTGATTGGGTCACCATACTCAACTTTTACTTCTCAGCCATTGAATTTGTAGATCGTAAAGAACAATAGTAACCCCGACTTCCTAGAGGAGTTTGATTTTCAAGTAAAGAATGGCTCTCCAAGGTACATTCGAGTCACGGTATACGATAGAGAAACTCGACCCGGTACTGGTGGAATACCACGGAACTCGATAATTGGAGAGTAGGTTTTCTCTATTTAAATTTCATATGAAGAGGGCACACTTTCAAACCTCTCAACCTTTATTCAAATCCTTGAAGCTTAGCTTACAACTTGAACTGTAATAAATTAGGGTACTATGCTTTCCAATGCAAATCCACATAATATGTTTTGTGAAAATGTGAGTAAATTTTACTTCTTTACCATTCCAGGTCAAGTTCCTTTAAAATTCACTCTTTAACCATCAATCAACTTTCAGTAGCCTTTAAATCTAGTCGAGACTACCCCGGTACTCACATTATTGGACCAAATTGGTAAACTCCCTTCGAGACATGGAGTATGATTGACCTCCTTTCGTTTATAAGATGGTTAAATTCGTCTGTCTGATCAGCTGAAAATGTGAACGAGACTAAAGATAATTAGTCTAGGGTTTTCTGCGGAATTTTTGCAAGGTTCTTATCGAAAGATATGGCATAGCTCTTTTCAGAGCGTATAAATAGTAAATCTTCACGATTGAGAGGCAAGAGAGTTAGGGAAATTGAAGTAGTTTTACTCTATATAAAATGGCGTAATTTTCATTATTCGAGTGTTAAAGCATACAGTGAAGATCTCTACCATATTATGGTTCCACGTCTTCGACCAATTAAGCATTTACGCGTTGGCATTACATGTTACACAAGCTCCTATTCAAAATACCCATCAATAGTACGTCAGTAAACATATAGTGAGTTAGCTCCTTCTTATATTTTAGAACAGTTATTGATTTAAATGACATGCCTCTTGAAATCACAACGAAAACGGAAATTCAACTCCTTAAGAACTCGAATGAAGCCAGGTTACTTTTGCTTATAACAATTACTGGTTTGACGACATCAACCAGAAGCCCTCTGATGGATCGTTTAGAGGCTAATCAACAAACCTCATCCATCATTTCATCAGCTTCGGGAATTCCACGATCGCAATCACTCTCCAGTCTTATTTTCAGTGATGATGGAATCAGATTGTCTACTGGAGAAGTTTACTCTGATAATGAGGACAAATCTGACCTTAAGAATGTTTCCCCTACTCTGTTGGAACATTTATACGAGCATTATGTACGTTTCATTCACATTTCCTTCTTAATTTTGCGTGTTTGCATAAGTATCAAAAAAATTAATTGCATTCAAACAGTAGAAATTTTGAGAGTTTATTCATTCCAGACTGTAGTGAATGGTCGTATTACTGTATTGTGCTTAAAAATAAAGGTAGAGATGAATGCATGGGGAGAGGAATACAGATTTCGGCTTATTAAAATAACGATTTATATACGAATACAACTGCATGATTGAATTTTGCAATCCCTCAGTTAATTAAGGTACAAATTGAATAAGCAATGGTTTTCAGCCAAGTAGGAAACTGGGGCGAATTCGGAGCATTAAACTATAAACAAATGTATCAAGTAGAAAATCAAACGAATATGATATGATTACATTAACACCTTATTTTGCAATTTGTCCTATTTTTACATTAATTATTTTTTGTAAATATTTATTTGAACTAATGCATAACCTTTTGGAGTGCATAACTTTCCAAGGCAATTGGATGTCATTTGGGAAGGTTTTAAAATCTTAAATTTACCCTCTTCTGCTTTCATTTTTATCCCTATTTGTGTAAATTTGCCACCTGAAACGGCGTGGTTAACAAAAGTAGTTAAGTGTTTCAAGGAATGATGTGGAAAATATTATCAAAAACTGATAAATTTTTTATGGAACAATAGGAAGAAAGGGGAATTATACAGCAAAATGCCAGGAAAGCTTTATGAAACAAATATCAAAATTTATAAATCAACTGTGGCTGAATTCTATATAATTAAAAACGACACTTCCGTGAATAAAAGAGTGACTCCCTCTTTGGTAGGTGTGGTCTGGCTAAAGGAATTAGACGATTTCAAATTCTAGAAAGTAATATCCATTCCCTGAGAATTGTTCAGAGAAGGCATCATCGACGTTTTGTAAGTGTGCTACAAACGATATATAGCTTTACACGAGCCGTAGCAATTGCGCTCGAGCAAAAGGACATCGTTCCTTTGTGTGCCTGTTCTAATACATCTGAGGTAACCACCATCCTCTACTTGTTGCTGAAAATAGATTCGTACATCTCATTGGTAGCCCTATTCACAAAATTGTGAATACCTGACTTTCAATACTAGATTTCCTCCCGAAGAGAAAACACCCCCTGGTCAATATCAATAGTAGACTATGTCATGATCTCTTGTTTCCTTGTGAATTCCGAATCAGCCATTCTTGAACAACTGGAACTGTAATTAAATGTGGGGAATGGTCATATTTGGAACATCCACAGAAACCTGTTGAGGCCGCATATTGGGGAAGTTAAATATAAACCAGCTAAAACTCCATTTACCTCTTCTTATTTACACTTGCATAGTTCCAACAAGTAAATTGACTTAAACGCCGTGGAATGACTTCAGTTTTACAGATATGCAACTCATTAAGGACGCGTAGAAAGCCAAAAGACTTCTGGTAAACTCAAAGTTGAAATCAAACGAGGAGAAGCAGAGTAAAATGAGATGAGTCAGAAAGAAAGCAAGATCGTGAAAGTTATTGATTTTTTTCTCTTGTCGATATTGATATTTTGCTGCTGAAAAAAGAGTGTTTAGTTGGGTGACTGTTTATCCGGACTCAATTCGTCTTAGTTAATTGCTTATAGTAATAGAACTTCTCTATTCTAACCACCGTTCATTTGTGGTTAGTTTAGGAATATTACCTGAAATTAGATAACGTACTGTAAATTCATCCAACCAGTTGAATTTAAATAGCAAACTGGCGTAAACACAATTAAAATAAAAGTGCATTTGAGTACCAGTATATCCAGCAAATGGAACGAAAATTTTTCATCTTTACACGTAACCATGTATGAGTGCAAAAGAATAATTTTTCGTAAAGGCCATGAGATCAGTGAGGACTAAATCGATACCGACACGGTCCAGGGACAAGACAGACTTTAGTTAGAAGCTAACCTAATTATAATTACTATTAGAGATTAAACTTTTAAAAAGAATTTATTATAACCGGAGGAGTCAACGCAAACAAAGTGTCAAAATTTGATTAACTTAGTTTATAATCTTGCCAACGTATTATAATAATACCTCATTATATTGGAAATAGAAATAAAAACGGACAAAAAATTTAACTCAATCATGCTAATTTGTGTTGGCATGATTTGACGTATCAGTTTTGAGCCGTTTACCTGATGCGATGATGGCATTTTTTTAAAAAAAATTCATTCATGTGATAGTACATCTCTGTCTTTTAACTCATTTTTTGCCTTACATGAGTCACCCAGTTAACACTTATTTATTCTAAAAATGTATTTCAAATTTTTAATTAGATTAATTTATATTATAAGGTGGCTTACATTTTTTCTAATCAGATAATAGCTTTATTTGCCTTAAAAGAGCCTCAGAAAGTCCTTCAAAAACCTCCAAGACATTGGCTGGATGAGACTGAAAAGTAAGTTCTTATTTTCTTCTGTTATTGGTACATACTGCTGATAGCTTCTGCTCCGTTTTCAACTTGGACATTTCAGTTTGCAGTGCCATGGGCTTGGGAGGCAAGGCTATAAATGGTAAAACTGAAATCTTCTGTGTGGTCGATATCCAAAATACCCATCTGCGAACCCAGAGTATAATAAAGCGAAAAAATCCCACCTGGAATCGATGCTTTGTTTTGTGAGTTTCCTTGTAGTCTTTCATCAATTTAAACCTCTTTTTTAATCATATTTCCATTGGTTCCTTGTAGACCTCTTTCCGATATACACAGTATTATGAAAATATCTGTGGTTGAGGGTGAGAAAAACAAGAATGAAGTCATTGGGGGGTTAGCTATACACCCACTACGCGTAAGTTTTCCTAGGCATGAGAGGAACTCATCACACCTTCCTGATAACCTGCAAGTTGATTCTTGGCCTATTTAGGTGGAAAATGGGGGTAGCAAGTGGTATGCTCTCAAAACGCCCGACCTCAGGAATCCAACAAAGGGGTCAATACTACTGGAGTTTAATTTAGTCTACAATAAGGTCAGTCTGACGCGAATAAATTGATTCAGAATTTCGTAACTGCCTCCATTAATGCACGCTTTTTCACTGTATTAGTTTAAATCCGCGCTCAAATCTTTCTTCCCGGCGGAGCCACAATATCGAGAAATTGCAATGAAACAAAAGGCAATTTACCGTACTATTTACATAACATTATTAGTTTTTAATATAAGTTGTTTTGACTAGAAAATTCTTATATTTTCAGTCCTAATATCACGTTCAGATTTCATTATTTTTTCTTAAATTCTTAAAACAATTAAGTAATTAAGTAATAATATTTGGTTTGATAATTTCAACTGTTTTTTATTGGTATGGAAAGGAATTATCAAACGATTGCATCAAACCTGCATTTTTGTATTTTCTAAAAGGAAAGTGAAAATGACTTTCAAATATTATTTTAGGAATGCCGAAGACATGATTTGGAGGTAATGCAGTGGTTTGTGCTGAAGAATACATTTTGCCTATGTATATTAGGTATTGTAATTGAGATTTCAACATAAAATCGTTAAAAAGGTAGGAGAGAAGAACACACGTGATACAGTATTCGGTTTCCTTAGTTCCTCCTAAAGTCTTGCTCACCAGGTTTTTGGCAGTACTTGCATAGACCTGAGCAAGCACCATTATAGCGATAGGCCCCCACCTTTACATTCGAACTACCGATCTGGAAATGTCCTAATGTAATGAAAACTTAATGGATTTAACTTTTCAACTAAAATATGAAACTCAAGTTCACCTTAGAAGTAAAGGTAATAGTTTAACTGAGTACATGGAAAAATTTGAATTTTTACTAGCAGCTAGATATCGATGGGTCTTAAACACTGTTAGCCTGATCAAGATATCTGTACCATTACTTACAACTATGTTATAGCTTATATATGAGGGATCTTTGTGTTGCTCTAATTCATTACCTTTGCTGTGGCTCTTGTTTGCTAACATTTTAATTAACTCACCTCCCCCCTTACCTACTTATGCATTTAGTCCACTTATTAATGATACAGCAACTACAACAGCGTTTGGAGCACTTGAAACCCCTCTTTACATTGCTTGGATGGATCAACCAAACGGTGGAGGATTGGTTGGTTTGGAAGAATCCAATTAACTCGATCCTCGCTCTTATGGGTTACCAGTTAATAGTGTACTACTTCCAACCCTACTTCATACCTCTCTTCCTAGTATTCATAATACTGAAGAATCGCCTATTTAATCGGAGGAAGGTAGACTACGTTAAACATGAGTCGAAGAACAGAAAAACTCCAGTTAGATTGGCCTCTTCATTGGAACATAAAATTTACAAGAATCAATATGAAATGCTGGAGCAATACACTTCTAATCGTTTTCGCAATTCTAAATCGTCTGTACAGAATGAGGAGAGCGAGTTAACGTCCTATGATTGTGGGGATAATGGGCTGGAAAGCACTAAACAACTGTCAACAAGCCTGAAGGTGAGAAGCTTAGTTGGGAAGTGCTCAACTACTAAAAACTAATCAACCTAATATTTTAATTAAATATTTTTTGCGGATGCCCAAACTTAATAATCTTTGTTTAAATTCAGTGTTATCGAAAGATGTAGTTTTTCAAGAGTAGAAATATTACATGAGATAGCAAAATGACATTGGAACGCATTAATGGAAAAGGAAGTGAAAAGAAGTAGAATAAGAGTACTAAAGGGTTAATAGTCAGGAAAAGAAGGCTGGACTCTCGGTTGAGATAGTTGGAGTAAAGCACAGAATACTTAAAGACGAACAAAGCATGGTGAGCAAATTGAAATGAATCATTCAAGCTAAACTATAGGTAAATGAGCCACTTACACCGCTAATAGATTTACGTTTATTGACTTCACAAAAGAAGCACTTTTGCGAATTTTGACTACTTACCTTTATAGAAAGTCAAATTCTTCTCTCTACATTCATGACCTCTTAGAGGCGTACTTCCTTGATGCTTTCAAATTTATGGTTTTCTTATAAAAATTAGTGTCAGTCAGTAGAGAGCCAAGTGAACTACAGAAATCGATGCGATTCCTCCATGGATTTCTGAAATACGTAGGCCTGTTAATGTTGCGGTTTCTAACACGTTTCCATGACCATTAAAGTTAGCCTTTAAGAAGAGTAGTGAGGAATAGAAATTGTGCTTTTAGAGACCGAAACACTGAGTTCATGATGGCAAAAGTAAAGGATGAACTGTGTTGTTAGGCGTCAACTAGGCGAATATATGCTTGATAAACAAGTACTATTAGAGGTAAGACGGGGACACAAAATTTAAAATTCCTAAGAGTGAAAGTATGCGCTCCCTTTTCCACCCCGCATAAAAGAGGTATGAAAAGTTACTCTAATCAGCTCTCACAAATGCCTGCCCGTTGAGCCTAACCCGAGAAACTAATCATTCAAGTAATGTTTCGAGGTCAACATTAGAATAAAGCCTCTTAATCAGAAAAATAATAGGTCGCCTTTCCTCCAGATAAGAGTAGTAAGAATAAATTGATATTCAACTTGACCAAATTTTACGAAGGTAGCACAATAAAAAGAAACAGGTGTAGTAAACTATGGAATGCTGAATTAGTTTGAACTATTCGATGTGATGTTTTGCCGAGGAAAAATAACTGATTCTCCTTTTCATCGCTTTTTTCACTTTATTTAGGACCTTGAAAATCTAGATGAATACATATTCTCAATAAAAAATACTTCTGTAAGTAATTTTATATTAAACGGGGATTCGTACTACTAATACCAATAATATGATCATATTTTTTCGCTATTTTAGGGTGACATGCCAGAGGAGAGGGAAGAAGAAGGGAAGGCACAGACACCGGCCCCAAATAAGGTGAGTTTTTGCTATATTTCATCTCTATTATAATTTGTACTTTCTATTGTTTTACTCTTACAGTCTGAAGGCAAAACAGTGAAGACATTCCGCAATGCCTTTAAGGAAAAGAAGAATCGTGTCTTGGAATTTATTGAAGGCATAGCATCAACTTATGAGCGTATTGAGGGGTAAGTTTAGCTTATGTCGGCTTTCAATTTACATTTTAATACCTATCAACCGTTCAGTCTAAAATTGAAGTG
Source organism: Rodentolepis nana (assembly GCA_900617975.1). Lineage (NCBI taxonomy): Eukaryota > Metazoa > Platyhelminthes > Cestoda > Cyclophyllidea > Hymenolepididae > Rodentolepis > Rodentolepis nana. Next base: position 774 of record UZAE01000807.1, on the reverse strand, counting down.
TTATTGCAATGTATTTGGGACCACTCAAACATCAGGAATCTCAGGAAGTACATGTCTCCCGTCTAGAAAAAAAATATATTATTCTCTCAATCAGAACTGTTTATGCAGAGAGACGAGAAGCATTCAATCATTTACTAGTTTCCATGTATCAATTACAAAACCTGAGTACCTGAAACGTAAGCAAGGTGTAAAGTAAAATTTATTTATTTCAAATGGCAGGCGTTATGATAAGTATCATTAGCTCTTTAGTTGACTTCGGGGTTCACAGAAAGGAAGATGAACATCCAACTGGTAAAAAGTGGAGAGGGGGACAGAATAATGATTCACAGACGTAAAAGAGACAGGCAGATACAAAGGTAGAAAAAAGGTGAGGTGAATACTGTGAAATTATTCGAATATGAAATGTAATGGGGTCATGGTAGTTTGAAGTCAGAAGTCAACTGCCGATTAATAGACTTTTTTGCCGTATGAGTATACGTTGCCCAGGGTGCACCACGTGGAGGTAAGTCTATTACACACCCCGTGTAAAGTAAAATAGATTCTTTTCAACAGAGAGACATTGAGCAATATGGTATAGGCTCCAGGTGATTAGCGATAACATTTACTTTTAGTGAAGATGAGAAAACTTGAATATAAAGCAGGAACACGTAATTTATTTTTTGAAATTTGGTTCTACTTACTCGTCCATCCAATTTAATCGAGTTCTTATATTCTGACTAACTTTGTTTTATTTCAGATTGTTTAACTGGAGAATTCCATGGATATCCATTCTGT